>CAMOHE010002031.1:1487-22392 GCA_946598075.1 Artocarpus hirsutus
CATAAGTTGGAGTCTCGACCTCGTCCTTGTGCATTTCTTGGTTATTCCCTTACTCAAAGTGCCTACCTGTGTTATGACTTGTCATCTCAAAAAGTCCATGTCTCTCGTCATGTTGTGTTTGTCGAGTCCAAGTTTCCTTTTCAATCGTCTTCTTTGGCCAATGTTGGTGTTGATTTCCACGATGGATCACCGGACATGGTACCATCTAAGGTGGCAGAGGGGCCTCCATGCCAGGTCGTCTTTTGCCAATTCCTCTGCCCCCATGTATTGTTGAATTTATCTCACCCAGTTCATCACCCAATCCCACATGCAGTAGCCTCCCACAATCTCCACCCCTCCCGCAGACCACTTCCTATAGGATAGTTCTCGCGAACTCATCCCCTCAAAATCTCTCTTGTAGTGACTCACCTAGTCCACCACCTACCACTTTAACCCACCCAATGCAAACCCAATCCAAGAATAACATCTTCAAAGTGAACTCGAAGTATAGCCTCATCGTTGCTACCTCGCTGGATGCCTCTAAACCTGCCTTACACACCAAGGCCCTTAAAGACCCACGTTGGTGTGCGGCTATGTTAGAAGAGTTTGATGCTCTTCTTCGAAATGTACTTGGGACTTGGTATCTACTGATGAGTCTCAGAATATAGTTGGCTGTAAATGGGTTTTTTGTATCAAAAGGAAACCCAATGGCACCATAGATTGCTGCAAAGCCCGACTTGTAGCTAAGGGTTTTCATAAATGACCTGGGCTTGACTACCATGATACTTTTAGCCTAATGGCTAAACCTATCATAGTTCATGTTCTTCTTTCCTTAGCAGTCTCCTAAGGTTGGTCTCTCCGTCAGATGGACGTTTATAATGCCTTTCTTCAGGGTCAACTAAATGAAGATGTTTATATGTTTCAACTGTCGAGATTTGTTGACCCTAATCTTCCCACCTATGTGTGCAAGCTAAACAAAGCCATCTATGGTCTTAAACAGGCTCCTCGGGCTTGGTACAATGAATTACACCACTTTCTTCTTAAGGTTGGTTTTACCAATTCCAAGTCAAATGCCTCACTATTCATTTATCGTCGCGAGGAGACTACTACGCCTCACTATTCATTTATCGTCGCAAGGAGACTACTATGTATCTTCTGGTGTATGTTGATGATCTGATCCTTACTGGCAGTGATGATGTGGTCGTCTAGTGTTTTTTTGATCAGTTGGGTTCTTGTTTTTCGATGAAGGATCTGCGTACTTTATCCTATTTCCTTGGTGTTGAGGTGGCTTCCTGTCTAGGGGGCCTAGTCCTAGCCCAACAGAAATATCTCCTAGATATCCTTGCCAAGCATAACATGGAAAATTCTAAGCCTGTTTAGATGCTACTAGCCACCTCTTCTTCACTCTAGCTTCTTGATGGTTCTCCGCCTGCAGATGCGACGCTTTATCGTCAGACAGCTGGCAGCTTACAGTATCTTCTCATCAGTCATCCTGACATTGCCTTTGCTATCAACAAGCTATCCCAATTCATGCATGCATCTACGACTCATCACTGGGGCGCAGTTAAGCGTCTCCTTCGGTATCTAAATGGTACATGATCCTATGGCATTCGACTGCAATGGCATAGTTCTTTGTCACTCCATGCCTTTTGTCATGCAAATTGGGCAAGGGATCCTGATGATCGTACCTCTACAGGCGCCTATGTTGTCTTCCTTGGTCCAAACCCAGTTTCTTGGAGTTCAAAAAAGCTACGTTCTGTTGCTTGCTCTTCCACGGAAGCTAAGTATAGGGCAATTGCTTCAGTCGTAGCAGAACTTCAATGGGTATGCTCTCTACTTGAATAACTTGGTGTCTTAGTTAGCACTCCATCGACTCTTTATAGTGACAACATTGGTGCAATATATTTATGCGCTAACTCGATCTTTCATTCCCGCATGAAGCATGTTGCCTTGGACTATCATTTCATTCGAGAACTAGTGCAAAGTGGCAGCCTTTGAGTCTCTCATGTTTCATTTGAAGATCAGTTGGCAGATGCACTCACCAAACCACTATCTCGTTATCGACTCCATTATATTTCTCTCAAGATTGGTGTCTCCACCGGAGCACCATCTTGAGGGGGCCTATCTAGGGCCGGCAATTTCAGACACGACACGATAATACGATACAAAAATGACATAAGATAAACGGGTTTGGACCACATGTTTATTAATTGTGCCATAAATAGGTTGGCATGACTAACACAAAAATAAACGAACTGAATTCGTGCTAACAAACTAAACACGCATTAACACATTTAATTAAATGGGCTGTAAACGTGTTGACACGGCACGATACGACTCACCCATTTATAACACATTTAAACTTAAAAATAAAAATATTTGAAATATTTATAATAGGTTAGTATTAATTAGATATTACGTTTTTGTTATTTTTGTTATTGGCTTTTTTAATTTTTTTTTAATTTTTAGTTAATTGGGTCATAAAAGTGTTATATGTGTACTGTTATCGTGTCAACCCGTCAAGGCAAGTTTAATAATCGTGTTAATCGTGTCATGCCGTGTTACGCATGCCATAGACGTGTCGTGTTCGTGTTTGCATTTATAGCACGTTTATTAATCATGTCGTATTCGTGTTTAGGCTAAATGTGTCATACTGTAAACGTGCCGACATAAATACGACACAAACACGATTATTGCCACCTCTAGGACTATCAGACTAGATATTACCTTTGTAGAATATTTGGTGAATATTTGACTTATTCTTATAATCTTCTAAATTAGGATAGTTAGTTCTTTAGCATATTTTATTTCCCTCATCTTAGGCTTTCCTGATTAGCATATACGCTTTATATATCTCTGAATTCTTTTAATCAATGATATTGAGGCAAGATTTTTCCACTCAACCTTGTTAGATGGCACTATGGTGTCCATTGTTGTCAAGAATTCCCAAAATACTGAAAAGAATACCAAATCCACAAACACAGTAATTATATAAAAAATCCTAAAAAAAATAAAAAAAAGTTAAAGACAACAAACAAAAAATAAAAAAAGGGAAGAAGACAAAAAAAAAAAGAGTCTGTTGTCAGCATATGGAAAAACTTATCAAGGCAGTTGCTCCTTTGTCGTTGAGCTTGGGACAGATTGTGACAACAACAAGCTAGGCACGGTGATTTGGGGGAATGGCAGCGCTAGATCAGAGAGATGTATCTCCATTGAGTCGTGACGATGCTAGATCAATCGATATTGGATTTGACCTAGTAAAAAATGTAAATAGAAAGCCTTTCATAAGTACTTTTTTTTTTAAAAGCACCACATGGTTTGCTTCTCCCAAAAGTGCTTATAAAAGCCACAAATATTTTTTCAAGGTCTACTTAAACACATCAAAAAACAGCTTTTGAAATAAATAAGTCAAAAACAACTTTTTTTAAGCCATTTTAAACAGGTTCTAAGTTTTTTGAACAGGAACTAAATTAACAACAAAGATAAAGCCTTGGTCACTTCTGAAGTAAATCTTCCTCCGAGTTTCTGAGCCAAGCACACATGGACCACTCCATCGACTATCTCTAATCACAACAAGACCGATTCCAATCCAATCCACTTCCTTTTTCATTGCCGCATCCATATTCAGTCTAAAGCACTTAACAGCAGGGCATTCTAGGAATGAAGATACGCAGATTACATAACTTATTTTTCGTAGGTTTTGTCTTTTTTTAATAGATTTAAGGAATTGATTTTAGGTTTAGTAACAACATGTGGTAAGTTAGACATTTCAAGTGCCAAAACTTGTATTGTTTTTCAAATTATATTAAAACACAACATACGAAAGTATAAATATCTTTTTTTTTTTTTTTTAGTATCCAGACTCATACCATAATTTTAGATATGGAGCTATGCCTAGTTCACTAGACGCATTGACCCTATTCATAATATGGAAAATAGATTTTTACACTGAAATTTCTTTTAAAATTTAGTGAAACCACTCACTCAAAATTTTAGAATTTATAATTTCTAACCCTATAAATCCTTTTATATTTTGATAATAATCTCACTTCAAAAGAAAAACTATAGTTATACCCCTAGCTAATTAATATACATAACGGATGTTACTATTCAATGAAAAAATTAACTCTCTCTCTCTTTCTTTCTTTTTCTTTCTTTTTTCTTTTTTTACTTAACCCCAACCAAACTAAAACTAATTTTGGCTCTGTCACTGTCTTTGTCTGCCAACCTAACGAAAAAGACGAGACCTAATTTTACTCAAACAATTGACTCAAATTCACGAAGTTCCCAAAGTTATTCAGTATCAATCCTCCAACCTATTCTAAAAGGAGAAGAATACAAGTCATTCTAAATACAAATATGCATTAATTACGAGTTTATTTTCTTATTAAACTACTACAATTAGAGCCAGAGTTTCAAATTACAATTAGATCTCCAAATAGCCACATTCTTCATAAAATTAGCAAAAACAATGCTCTTTTTTAGGTTGTTGGATGAAAAGAATTTTCTTTTCTCTCATTCTAATTAAACTTTCTACAATCAGAACTAAATGAAATAGATTAAAAAAGAAAAGAAAAGAAAAAGAACTAAATGAAGCAATATTTCAAAGTTAAATGGTAGCGTATGTACATATGTAGTGTAAAAAATTCAGCAACCTCAGCTAGAAGAAAAGAAAATAATCCCTTTTAATTTCAGGTCACAAAATTGTCATATACAACAAAATTGTCCCTTCTAGCTAACCAGGCAATTCAAATCGGCACAATGGACAAAACTTGCTATTCCTCAACCACATGACAATGCAGTCTCCATGATAGCAGTGCGAGCATGGCAATCGAATTGCTTCAAACCCGACCAAAACATCTTCAAAACAGACCGGACAAGTCAGCGATTTCTCCGAAATCCCTACCTTCACCTTCTGCAAACCCTCAATCGCTTCTTCACTGGCCGACACAAACCTAACGGCGTCATGATTATCGTCGTCGTCGTCTTCGTCGCCTTCGCTATTGTCATCATCCTCCATGTAGTAGTCATCTTCGTAAGGAACAGGCAATTCGTCAACAACAGCATCAATTTTCACATTCATGCTAAGAAACCTCTGATGATAATTTTGCCGACCTTCGTTCGCCATTACTCGGCCGGTGTCGAGTATCTCGTCCTCTAGAAATCGGACTCTCGGAACGTGCAGGGGAACGTGCACTTCAGAGATCATCTTGGCTATGGCGTCCCTGGTCAGCGCGTCGACCGGCTGATAAAACGTGCGCCGAAAACTGATGGAGCGGCCTTCTAGGATGGGAACTAGGCTTCCTCCTTCTTCTTCTTCTTCGGAACCGATTATCGGACTAGTAAAATTGGCGGTCATATTGATCAAGAACCTGATGCATTGTGAAGAATCAGAAGATTCCTCCGTCGCAGAATCGCCCGTTTCGATGGGGTCTAGCGGCAACACATTCCAGTTCATGTCGCTCAGGAATTCCGCAGAATCGGCGCAAGCCATGCCTTGAGAGTTGAGAGAGAGAAAAAGGGATTAAGAAAGTGATGTGGAGAGAGAGAGAGAGAGATAAGGGTTCGGAAATAGAGATGCAATTGCTTAATAGAGTTACTATTAGGGCGGTGAAGTTAGTTACAAGACCCTTAAATATCTGGGAAAAGATCTACTGATCTATTTACTTTTTTAAAGGAAAATCTTACTTTTTTTTTTATTTTTTTTTTTCTTTTGGCTTGAATGGGAAACCGATTTTTATAGAATATATATTATTCTTTTGAAATATATTTATATATATTATTGTTTGTTACTAATTTATTTTCAAAAAATTGTGTTAGTGTTTTTTTCTTTTTTTTCTTTTGCTAGAATATCAATAAGAGAAATTTCGGTAAACAGAGGTTTTCAACCCGTACATAATAATGACAGTAAATAGTACTTATATTCCCCTCAAAAAAAAAAAAAAAAAAAAAAGAAGAGAATTGTATTTGTATATTTAAGAGGAATTGGCACTACTGGTGGAAACTGCTATTTCAACGGTGTGAATCATTCGTAACAGTCTTCAAAAAGAAAAACCTTTACCGCAAAAATTTCTTATTTTATGCCGACTCTTATTATTATTATTATTATTGAAATAAATGAGATTCTTCTTTTGAAAAGACAATTAAAGGTTTTTTTTTCCTCGTTGAAAAGTAGATCACTTCATCCTTTCTTTCATTTTCTTTTTTTTTAATTGGGAATAAATAAAAGTTTTTATTTTAATAAAAATAATCTATTAGCAACGTAAGGACATAAAATTTCATCTCAAATGATCAATCTATTTGAGGGAATAGCTTGACATCCTGTTTGTTTGAATTGTTCAATCTAATTCGGCTTAGTTTGAACGACCATCACAGTTTAAATTAGTGTTTAGTAAAACATTTAATTAGAATTAAACTAACAATTTAAATTGAGCTGAATTGTTCGACTTAAGGTTTAAACTCCTCTTTCATTTCAACATTTCGAACCAATATTCAACGGTTATTTTACTTTTGTATATTTATATTTATAATTTAGCACTATTATATTATATTTTTTTAATTAAATAACTTCTTCTTACATATTTTATATTTATTCTTTAATTAAATAATTTTTTTATGCTTCAAATTAAAGTTTTCAATACTTATCTAAACACAAATTTAGATTGAAAATATTGTTCAAATTAATACTTTAACTACACATCTAAACACTAGTTTAAATTACTGTTTAAACTACACAATTTAAATTTTTCTATACAAAATAAAAAAAAGTTTATAATAATACAATTTGTACCAATGAATCAAATAGGACATAAGTCTTTATAAACCCATGATCAACCCCTTCCAACTGGAAGTGAGACTTTCTATATCACAACAATCCCTAGTCAAACAAGGCCCAATAGGTCCACCAAACTTTCCCTTAAGCAAATATCTTTTTTCATCTACATCTTCCTTATGCAAATAAAGATAAGAGATAAAACGGTCATTATAGCCAGAACCCCCTAAATCACTAACAAATTCCCTTAAATCTATGCTTCATACCTTTTATAAACTAAGATTATTTTATACTTTATATTTTACATTTTGAGTTTCTTAAAAGCATATAGCATATGTTTTAGATGTGATTAACATTATGCCCCTAGATTTCAAATTCAAGTCCAATAAGTACCTTTTCTAGATCAACAATTCATTTTCACCACTGAATTGAGGATTTTCATTTTTCATTGTAGCTTGTTTATAAGCAAGTGACCACACATATCAATTAATTAGTGTTATGTTCGAAAAATAGGAAAGAGGAAAAATGTAGAAATTGTAAACTATGTGAGTAAGAAACTTGAAACAAAAAAAACTTAAAGATACAATTTTTTTTTTTGTGGAGGAACGAGAAAAATAGTAGATTTTTGAAAATTTTTGAAGTAAATACTATTTGTATTAAATAGTAGATTTACGATATAAATAATTTATTTACTGTATGCATAATACTTATTTACACTACAAACAAAGGGACTAAAAAATTATTTGCCTCTTATATCTATTCAGTGTAAATTAGAATTATTTATAACATAAATGAGAGAAAACCATAACTTTGCTATTTACTATAATTATTTTCAAAACATCCTATTTACTATAATTAATTTTTAAAAAGTGTTATTTACTACAATGTCTGTTTTTAATTTTATCTTGATTGGCTTTCCATCTGATGCGTAATCTTTTGGATGCCACACTGGTCAGGATACGATTTTTTACACCGATACAAGCTGTCCATCCTCACGAGTTCATTGAAAAAATATAATCCTATTTCATCATCATCAAGTTGCGATCTTTTTGCTCTTTTTCGTTGACTACCATAAGGTTTTGAGAAATTAGAGTGGGTGGCCTCTTTTAGCTACTCAAATTAAAAGATGACCGACATTTTTTATGTTGGTCAAATTGCTGTTTTGCAAATGGAATTTTTGCTTGGGAGCTCTTTGTCTATTGCCAGAGAAGAAGAAGCGTCCAGTTGCACTGGAGAAGAAGCTTTGGCAACAATCAAGCCTTCTCGTTTGTGAGACAAGCATCGTCGTTGCCATTTAGAGTATGAGATGAAAAACGTTTAAGAATAGAGAGGAGAGAGAGAGAGAGACTAGGAGGTTAATTTTGGTATTTCATTTGACTCTAATTATGAATTTACTATATTATATATGGTATTTAGTAACTCCCCTAAAAGTTATGTTATCAATTTTTAAAGATCTCTCAAATTTTGTTATTTCCTTATTTTTGATTTAAAAAATGTGTTTATTCATGCCACACTTTAAAAAGTTATTTTATAGTTTAACTCATTTTAAATGGTTAAGTTTTATGAAGTGTGACCTTTTAAACAAAAGTTTCAAAAATAACATTTACAAAAATTTCCCTTTTTGTGAGTTTTTCTTTTTTGTTATTTTTGTTGTTCTTTTTAAGTTACTTAAAGGTTCAAGCTTAAAAACATGTATATTAGTATATTATATTTTGTATTTCTCAAACCCAAAGTCTAAATACAAGTTAAATACAAATTAAAAGAAATACTAACATTTCCTTTCTCTCTCTCAAAAAAATAAAAAAATAAAAAAAAAACAAGTAGCATGTAAAATAGTAACATGTCATCCAAATTTTGATGCCCACTTTGCCTAAATAACGCAAACCGAAATCCAGTTAAACATAAAATAGAGATCTTATTTATATTTCAATTCCAAACACTCTGAGCCGGTCTAAACTGTCTTGAATCTTACAAACCAAACAAACCTGCTATTTGAACTGTCCAATACAGTTTTGAAATCTCCAGAGGTTTTAGAATGGACCGAGAGTCTAAAAGCCGTTAGACTGATCCAATCAAGCCATTTTCGGTTTACTCTACTCCATCTAATTCTAGACAACATTAACAAGCGACAATTAAGGCTTATCTAGCCTATACATAGGCAAACCTGCCTAGGGTCTAGAACACACAGCACACAATTGGCATCTTGAATAAAAGAACGACGTTTTCAAGGATTGGCCCTTGTATCAGAACTAGTGGAAACGACGTGCAAAGAGTTTCATTTGAATCTTATACATTTTCTTTTTATTTTTAAATATTTAAGTTTTAGTTTTGATTTTTTTTTAGATTTTATTTAAAAGTATTTTTTACTTCCATCAATAATTTTATTCAAAACATTATTCTAACCCAGGGAAAATAGAAGAAAAAGAATTTTAATGAAACACATCTAAGATTCAAAATTTTTAGCGAGGAAAAAGTACAGGAATAAATGGTAAAAAGGAGAATGGAGAAACTTTAATGCAAAAAATGCAAAACCAAAAAAAATAATAAAGAAAATGAATGAATAATGAAACAGAAAAAAAAAATATTATTCAAGTAAAAAGTTAATGGATGCAAACTTGCGAGAAAATTACTTCGGAATATATACACAAAAATCAAAGTATTTATATAGGTCAGGGTGAAAACAATAATATGGAGAGAGAGGCTAAAGTAAAAAAGGGGCGGAAAAAAAGAACCATAAAAGGGCAAAATAATTTGTCCATTTTTTAAATATTTCTACAAGGAACTCCCACTTTGATATAGTTATAGTTATAAATTGTAGATATAAGTTGAAAAAAAAATAATAAGACCATAAAAGGAAAGATATAATTAAAAAAAGAGACAAGAAAATGACAAAATAGATCAACCATTTTTTGAATAGTGCCTTAAGGAAACTCTCACTTATATACTAGTAAAGTAATAGACTAGTTTAGGCTTGTGCCCACAAAACTTCAGAGCTTTTAAGCTTTTTCAATTTATCTTAATTCAATGTTATTATTTCCTTAAAAATATACAAAGTGTGACAAGTTAGGCTTTTTTAGGTCTTTTTCAGCGCTAATTTTAAGCTGTCAGATCTAGTCAAAGTCATTATTTTTTCTGCAAATTTAACAGCTAAAAATTAGATACATCCTAGGAGGTTATCTTTTAGTGTCTACGACAAAGTATATTGATATATGTAACTGTTTGAATAGAATTCTGAGATTCCCAACAAATAAGAGAATCTCTCACTCTAAAATCTCTTGGAAGCCTAAGATTCTAAGGGAAAGTATCTTTTTTTGAATTTGGGTGTTTCTTTCTCTTTAGAATCTTACTCTAAAATTCTAGAAATGGGTAAAAGTCCCTTTTGATCCCATCAAGTTTCCTATTTATAGACGTTGAAGCCTAGCCGGTTTCAATTTTCTTTTATTTTGAATCGTCCGATAACTTTCACTTCTTCTAAACTGTTCGATTTATTTTTTGACGTGGCATATCTTTTAAGTTAGTTTGATTCATCCCAAAGTTTCCTCTAGCTTCGAACGAGCACTTAAATATCTTTTGTTACTTTAGCTTCTTCTTTAAAATGCCCTCATTTATCTTAAATCTAACAACATTGTTTCAATTATTTGGTTACTTTATTCCCCATAATAACCAAAACCAAAAAAAAAAAAAAAAAAGAGTTATTTCTAACATAAAGTTTTTTTTATTAAAAAAGTAATTTCTATGATGGATGCTGAAAAAATAACTTATGGATATAGATATCTATTTTTTAACTGTTAGACCTATGGAAAGCATAATTATAACCACTTTTAATGATTTAAAAACGTGTATGACCAACAGAAGTCTCCACCAAAAAAAGACCTTTAGAAAAATTGAAATATTTTGGCAAAACAATGAACGTATGTTTGGAAATATGTAAATCTAAGACAATATTAATTTCCATTATTGATCATAGCAGTACTAAAAAATTATATAACTATTTGTTGTGGTAATAAGATATCTAATTGTCGTCCAGCATAATCTTTTTTTTTTCTTTTGAAGTTCGTCAAGAGAAATATTACGCTCCTCTTCCGCGTCGTCGCTATCATAATCATAATCATGATTATGATCATCACCATCGTAAAAATTCTCGTCAGAAATCTCTTCTTCAACATCATCATGATTGTGATCATCATGATTCTCATCATCCCATTCGTAATTATTATCACTGTCATCAACATTATCATAAATATTATTGACATTCTCGATCACAATGATACAATTCTCATCTTCAGAAGTTTCGGGAAGTTTTTCCACAAAAGTACCAGTTCCCACGTCCATGCGCAAACAGCTACTCCTCCGACCATGATTAGCCATTCGGCGGCCGCCCTCCAGAATCTTGTCGACCGCGGAGTAGTCCTGACTGCGTGGACGGTACGGTGGAGAATATGCTGTCCACAGTGTCCCTCACTGCCCTATCGTTGCTGCCGAGAAGCACATCAAGAGGCTGCAAGAACAATTTCTACAAAAAGGCCGAGCGGCCTGGGTGCACTAGGACATCTGTGGCGCCTGATTCTTCTGAATTAGAAGACGCGATGGGGCGAGTGGTGAACTTGGCAGTAAAGTTTGTGAAACAAAGTATTGGTGACGGAAGTAATCGAGGATTTGCCTGCCGGAGATGGAGGCTCGAAGATTTCCATGCAGTATCTGATCAAGGAAATCAAGCGGTGCGACGTGGGAGAGTAGCCGGTCATGTTGAGAAAGAGAGAAGAAAAGAGATGAAAAGAAGAAGAAGAGAGGGAACTACGGGGTTGATCAACAAGGAAGTACATAAAAAGAATAAGAACTAATTTAAGTCCTCTTTTTCACTTGAATTAGAGCTCAAATCGAATCACACATCACAGAGTTTTAAATTTTAATTTAGTCCGGTTGTGGATTTAAGTGTGTGTAATTATGCATTCGTCATTAGGATAATAGTAATATTAATTAATGCATTCTAATAAACTTTTTTTTTTATAAAAAAGTAAGCAGAATTGTCATATCATATAAGAATTTTATCACAAAATTTATGAAAGTAGATGTATTAAATTTTTTGTTATGAAAGTATAATTTTTAGTATTTTATAATTGTGTATTTATTTCTAACAAAGTTAAATTTCAATTTATGATATATCGTGACTTTATTTTATTTAGGAAAAATATTATAATTTTTTTCTTCTTTCAAGAAAGGTTATTCCTTTTAGGGAAAAACAAAAATTTTTTACAAATCACTATAAACTTTAGAAGCAATGAAAGAAAAAAATTAGTATTGATATGGTTGTGCATAATTTGCTGTCCTAAACTCTGTTTGTTTAGACTAAGTGGTGTTTAGCAAGATTTGGAACTTATATTTTTAAATGTTAACAAAGTAAAGCTCTTACATATTACAATATAAAACAAAAATAAGATACAATATATATGTTATAATACTTACAGTTTCAACTTATTTTTCAAACAGTATGTTTTGCCTATGTCAAAAAAACCTAGATTAGTCCAATTGCCTTATAAGAGAAATGAAAAAGTACAAAATACATTTTAAATAAGTACTTTTTCTTGTCTGACCTCCTAATATAGAGTTTTTCAAAACTATCGCTTTCCAAGGGGCTGGTAATTGCACTCACTCAAAAAAGTAATCTATCAACTTATAATTGGTAATCTTCTAGGTACAATGAAGGGATCTAGTAGATTTTTTTAGGGAGTTTCACATATATGCCACCTTTTGACACCGTGGATTGAAATTTGCCACTCGATAAAAAAGTATTTGAAAAAATAATACATGGTTATCTCCTTCCAAATTGGTATCTCCTTGATACCCAAGACGATCAAACAGGGACAGATCTTCACTTTCCCAAAGGACTTGTTCACTTCCAGAAGAACAACGGCAAGCTCCGGCGACGAAGCTACTAACCCGCGCGTCCGACGACCACTCCCCACATGACTCTAGCAACTCGCTCAAATCCAGCGCTTGCTCCCGCTCGTCTCTAGCAACGAGCTGCTCCTCCCATGACTCCGACGCCTGCTCCTGGTGTGACGCCATCGTAGGGATCGTGCGAGCGTCATCACCGAGATTGTCGAGGCTACAGCACAAAACACATAGCCCTTGCCCTTTCCACTCTGTGCAACTCCTGTCACAGACGACAACGAACTTGTGCAGCCTTTGTTTGACACCAACGAAATCGTGAGTGATGACGATAGGCGGTGGTGAGGGAGGAGGAGCAAGAGAGGGGGAGGAAGATCGTGAAAGAGAAAGAGAGGGAAAAAATCTCACAAAAATAAATTAATAATATTGTGTAGCATAAAATACAAGACTTTGTTGACAAATGGCAAAGGTCAATCCTATGGTTTTCAAGATGGTATTTTCCTTACGGGCCAGCCGACCAATCTATTATGGAATCTGGTAGATTATTTTCCATACTCAGACAGAGAATTTTTTTTCCAGTCACGGACTCAGGCCATCACATTGTTTGATAATCTACCAGAGATTATTAACATAGGCAACCTACCAAATGTGAAGAGGAATCTTGTCGATTATTCTTCAAAATCTACCAGATTGATTTTCCTTTTTATTATATTATTGTAAAAATTACAAAGGAATCGTCAAACAAAAATGCACAATTTTATACAACAACAAGTTATCCAAAGAAAAGCAACATTCCACAAAAATAAAAAAAAAATAAAAAAAATCAAGAACTCAGATTACAAAAGCAGATAAAATCATAAAATTCGTGTGAACATATTAAACCACAAGGCACAAAATCAAAAGGAAAAAAAAAGACAAAAAAAAAAAAAATCTCAGCGAATCAGAAACAAACCATAAAATGCAGAGATCAAGGTTATTTTTACACTTGCATTTATTTAATATATCATCAACATTTTCATTTAAGATGTTCTGATATTAGGAACGCAGACTAGTCCACTGAATATGTATTCCAGGTTCTTTTTTTAAATATATATAAAATATATGTAGATGAAATTTAGATGCAATGGATAAGCATGTATATCACCTCCCTTAGTATTGGTTCATATAAGAAAAACCGATATTATGTAAATAATCATTGTATAAGAAGAAAAAAGATAGTACATATAAAGGTGTGACATGGTCACGTAGTCGCTATCTGGCTAGTTGGGCATATAAACATGGACACTACATATATATATATATATATATATATATATAAAGAAAAATATATTAACAACATGATCAATACGTACTGTTTCTAAAGCTATCTAGCTAGCTAGGCAATTCAAATCGGCACAATGGGCAATACTTGCTGATCTGCAACCACTGGACAACACAATCTCCATGGAAAAGGTGTGAACATGGCAACCTAGTCGCTTCCGAACCAACCAAAACATCCTCAAAACAAACCGAACAAGTTATCTCTTTAGAATTCTCCGAAACCCCATTAATCCTTACCTTCTCCAAACCTTCGATTGACTCTTCACTTGCCGGCTCAAACCTAATTGTGTAATCATCATAAGAAATATCATACTCCTCTATCTCAATGTCGTCACCATAATCATCACCATCGTAAAAATCCTCATCAGAAATTAATACTATCTCTTCTTCATCATCTTGGTTGTAAGGATCATCCTCGATATCCCATTCGTAGTCGCAGCCGCAATCGCAGTCGTAGTCGTCGTTGTCGTTGTTGTTGTTATTAGGAACATTATTAACATTCTCAATCCCAATGAGACAATCCTCAGAAGGCAGTTCGTCCACAAAAGCAGCAATTGCCACTGCTATGCACAAAGTATCAGACCTCGGATGACCATTAGCCATTAGGCGGGCGCATTCCAGAATCCCGTCCACCATGGAGCTTCCTTCCGACCGCAGAATCTCCGAGGGGACGTGCACTTCGGAGAGCATGCTTGCTACCGTGTCCCATGCCATGCTGCCGTCGCCAAGCAGCACGTCGTGACGCTGTGAGAACAGTTTATTGAAAAGGGCCGAGCGGCCCGGCACTCGGACAACTCCTGATTCCGAAGAAGACGTGGTTGGCCTAGTGGTGAACTTGGCGGTGAGCTTAATTAGGAACACGGCGGCGACAGGAGTCGTCAAGGATTCGTCCGCTGGAGATGCAAACCCGTCAATTTCGACGCGGTATTCGCCGAAGGAATGGAAGGAATGGAAGCTGGGCAACGTGTGAGGGTAGCTGGTCATGTTGAGAGAGATAGGAAAAGAAGAGGGGGAAATACGTAGTTAAGCAACAAGGGAAGTGTATAAATGGTAAGACTTAATTTGGGTCCTCTTTTAACTTGAATTAGAGTTCTAATCAAATCCCACATCACAGAATTATACGTTATTAGGATAATAAGGTTAATTAATGCATTCTAATAATTTTTCAAAAAAAAAAAAAAAAAAAGCGATGAGACATATCATGTCATATAAGAAATTTATCAGAAAATTCATGAAAATAGATGAATTAAAATTTTGTTCAATAAAAGTAAAATTTAGGATGCCATTATTGTATATTTATTCATACTTAACAAGTGAAATTTAAATTCTATTATATATCGTGGCTTTATTTTCGTTAGGATAAGTACTATAATCTTCGTTGAAAGACAAAGTAAATAAATGAAGATTATTTCCTTTAGGGCAAAAAAAAAAATTTCATTAAAATTACAAACCGCTACAAATTTTAGAAGCAATACATGAAAGAATAAAATCATTATTGATTGGCCCCTCAAAAAGAAAAAAAAAAATCCGTTATTGATATGTTGTGTTTCCGGTCCCAAACTGTCAATTTGTTTAGACTAGTTATTTACGGTTTCGAAAAAATCTAGGTTAGACCGATCGTCTTATGAGAGCAAACCAGCAAGACCTGGACTAGAGGGTAGTTTACACGAAAAATAAAAATAACCCTCTTGTTCAGTCCCCCATATTTTTTTTGGGACTTAGTCCCACCAATTTGATCGGCCACGTATAGACGAAGCTTGTTAGCCTATAAAGTAAAACAACCGGCCACAGCCGGTTTTGGTAAGTTTATATATGTAATTTTTTCTTTAATTGTTGAGAGGGGCAATGTTGTAATATTACTCACTTAAAGCAATATTGGAAGGGACAAAATGGACTATGAACTATAAGCGACTACTAAAGTGAAGGGCATATTAGTAAATTGACTAAAAAATTTTATTTTGGATGAGAAATGATCCTGACAACTTCATTCTACAACATAACTAGTTAACAGAGAACCGTAATGCCAGTGATGTTGTTTTATTTCTCTGTTTTAGTAAATTGGATGGGAAGAAGTCTGTAATAAAAGATGTATCTCAATTTGCCATACAAAAAAAGAACACGTATTGCGTACATTGATGATTTTCACCAAAAAATAATTCTAAAATCATTGTTTCTTTAATGTACATCATTAATAGTAAGTCTTGTATTAGTATTTTGTATCCTCTCCTTTGATCAAGGAGGAAAAAAAATACTAATAAGACCACTTTATTAGAAAAAAATCTTTAGTATTTTTTTTTTTTTGTGGTAAAAGGTAAGTCCTGAAAATTAATAAGTTCATTTATGTGATCTTAATGGCTTCTAATCACTAACTAGATAGTTATAAAATTATTTTTTGGCTAAAGTTAAAGTCATTGGTAGTGAGTCTAATATATTAGTACTTATCATTTCTAATTGTTAACTAGTTCTAAAATCATTAATAATGTTCTTTGGTTGAGTTGCAGATAAATCATTAGTAGTAAGTATAATATATCAATCTTTGCCACTACTAATCACTAATTAGTTGTAAAATAAATAGTATTTTTTACAGAATAAAAGTAATAATCAAAAGGAATAATAACCCATATTCATCATAATCAGAAATAAGTTTATACATGAAACGAAATTAAGGTATATGTTCAAACTTAGAGCAACGTGAACAAAGATAAATAATATAATGGAGGCTTTGGAGTCAATCCTATTCCTCTGGTGAAAATGTAGATGAACAGCAGAAAAACGACCGCCAATCAAGAACCACCGACATAAATCTTGAAAATGTTATGGGACCTAGGACATAAAAATGATGAAAATGTTAATTAGAATTTCGCCACACACAAAAACATGATTCATCATATGCAGGAAAACACAATATACGTTCTTTCATAAACGAGAACAACATAAAGCAATTGCAATAGAAGTAAATACCATTATGGAGGGCCTGGACTCAACCTGATCATTGTATAATTAAGGAATAATGGTTGAAAAATTACCTAGTTCAAGGGTAATTGGATTGGTTGTATGGATGGCCACCATGAATATAGTATTGGTACTCGTTGTTTTCCAAGATTTGGGAAGGAATGTGAGGTTGGAAACCATGGATTTGAGCGGAGGCATTGTGGTATGGATGAGTAGCATCTTGGGCAATGTTGTGATCAGAGCAATGTTGAGTAGATGAAAGACTTGGTTGGGAGTTGTCCACAGCTTCGTTAGTTGTTTCTTTTCCTAATTGTTTTTTTTACACGGTGCCCTATTATGTCCTAGTTCGTTGCAAAGGCGACACCTTTTCTTGTTACCATCCCGCTTGCCATCGTAGCCTTGAGTTTTGTTCTTGCTACTTTCCTTCTCTCTGCCTTTTGTTTTGACAACAACGGGATCTCTGATAGTATTATGATTTGCAGCAACATCCTCCTGAATACCTGACCTTCACGCTGGACTTGTTTTTTTTCGCTCGGTTGATAGGGCCTTAAACTTTTGAAGTCAACCGTCCAATTTCATGCTTCGCTTCTGCACGCATATCTTCGAATTTGCAAGCATAGATTCCGAGGGTATTAAAATCTGAAGCTAGTGATCTAAGCCTTGTAACTTCGAAACTATCTGCGGGTATGGTTGATGATGTGCTTGTATTTGCATGGAAGACCGTCTTTACATCCTTCCGCCACCTTTCCCCTAATAATGATTGCAGGATCTCAACAACATTAAGCTGTTTCATGACAGCAAAGATTTGACGGCATGGTATACCATCAGTCTCAAATAGCATGCAATCACACCAAAGTGACCCTCTAGTGAGGAGCAACGAACATGGTGACGTATCTTGCCGAGCTAGAACCTTGACAAAGTGAAAATCCTGTGCTCGGAGGTGAATTCACGTGAGATGACCGAGTAAGCATTATTGTTCTCCAACTCTTTTACAACAAGATTGTAAATTGATCTGGTGAATGTTGAAGCGAGCTGTTGGTAATAGGGATTGAGAGGATCTCTTTCTGGTATTAGAGGGCATGTATGCTTAGTGATATAGTCGTCATGTAGCTCTGTATGCCATATATCCTGCATTCCGGCATCAATTTGGCTTACGAAGTCTCGTAGTAAGTGCCTGCTCTCTAAGAAATGCCTCGTATATGCATTCATCGACTCACACCTTCGAGTGGTACGCATTCCTCCAAAAAAGTTTCCACGCAAGAATGTTTCTGCCCAACTCCTCTTTTTAGCATACAACATCCTTGCCCAAAGAAGACAACATTGTTGGTTTCACTTATAATTCTAAATATTATAGGAAATCATTAAAAACAAACATCATAAAGCCATATCATCTCCTTGCAGGAAGATTGACGCCTCAATCGGGACTTGGCATCATGAAGGGAATCCCATACCACTCAAATTGCATCCTTCATAACTACCTCAGCCATGAACCAATGTCCTCAGTCCTCATCCAAAATAGGACAATCAACTATTGCAACATCAAGGATATATACATTATGTTAATACCTGAATTCACAAGATAACATTGTCCATCTCTCTTAATAAAAAAAAGATAAAAAATGATAATTAATGCGATACAAAGCTTTTCGCAATTTGAGAAAGGCACAACTAAATCTTCAACCACTCCAACGTCCTGACCTGTTGATATTGACAGAGGTTCCATATATCTCCCCTTCTTCTGTAGAGAGATTAATCATATAATCAAAATGTGTCAACTATCTAAACATATGTCAACAGGAAATGTAGTATAAATTAACCAGAGCCGTACTTGTTTGCGCAAAGGTAGAATCCAACATCTCCTTGATCCATTTGGCTTGGCGAGTTGTTCGTAACTCATCATTCGAGAGTAAACATCTACCATTTATTGTACAATTTATACTCATTAAGCAAAACAAAACTATATTGATAAACCAAACAAAAAATACCATTTTACTTCTCAAAATTAATTTTTACATGCATACCTGTGCATCAACATGACTGTTTGGTAACATGAACGAAAATAGTAGCGCTTCACCTCAGACTTGCCCAACAACACAATTGTTTCCCTGCGTTATTTTATAAAACAATCAGCCACTATAATATTTATGATAAATAAGACAAAATGAAACCACACAGAGGTAGAGTGCATCATATACCTTAACGAAAGGGTAGAATCAAATAGGTACATAGATAAAGTGAAGTCATGAATGGGTAGAGCTGATTGAAGAGACCAAAGACCAACTTTGTGCTCTCCACTCTCAATGGAAGCATCATACATCCTATTAAGGTTTCTATCTTCTTCATCTGTATCACCGGCTTCAAATGTCTTTACCTTTCCCTCATCATCATTAGAATCCCCATCCATTATCACAATTTCATCTACGACCAACTGATGTTTTTCACTTTGATAGTGCATCAACAGCATCCGGGCTCTGCACACAATCATCATTTTTCTTATTATCCACAATCTTTGGGTCCTTATTTCCTAAGATTTCTGCCTCACCATTATCTTCACCCCCAACACAAATGTGCTGATTCCCTATATACACCTTGTATCCCATTTAACATTCCAACAAGGACCATCAGCTTGTTCATTCTTGTTTTCCCCCATTTCTTTGACTTCACATATGTAATAATACCGATCAAATACCTAGTGAATGGTAATGTACAAAAATGTATAAAAAATATTCAAATTCAGGATAAATTTCCTATTTGTGAAGAAAAAGTGGATTATGACATTATGTTACCCTTGCCTATTTCGTTCTCAAATCCTCCTGTTGTTATAATCATGAAACAAAATTCTACATTACTCTCAAACAAATTCCTAATTACATTCTTTTTTTTAGTAATCCTAAAAAAAAAAAATTGTATTTTAGACTAAGTCTTTACACGTTTACTTTCAAGTCTATTATTATGCTTTTTAAGTTATATTAACTTTGCCCTGACAACTTGTGAAAGCATTAAGAACTTGGGAAATCTGAAACCTAATTTTTTTGAAACTGGGTTTAACTATTTTATTCTTTTTCTTTCCCCCTTTCATGTTCATCATTTCTCTTCCATTTATGTTTCATTGTCTAAAACAACCCACCTCTCAAATTTTCTCATTTGTTTGTTTAGGTTACCTCTATTACCTTAACAACTAATTGGCCTACACGTTACCACCTATTTTCCATATTACATGGTTTTTTTTGGCGGGTTGAAAAGGCTTCATTGCAATAACCAAGCAAGGGACAAACAAAAAGACTCCTAGACGGGATAAGGTCAACAAACCCAAAAAAAAAAAAAGAGAGAAAGAACAATCTGAAGAAGAAAACATGTCCTTGCTATTCACAAACGATTCAATATTCATCAACGATCAAATAACAATAAATGAAGCTCTTAATCAGTGTGAAGAAGCCATTTGACATATGACCTGTCACGCCCCGGAGTACGGGAGGTGACGTGGTGGTTTAATTAAGTTAATTAAGTAAAGATTTAGTTAAAAAGAAGGTTTTAGATTTAAATTTATGATTAAAAGTGATAATTTTAAAACCGTTTAAATGAAAGAAATTAAGGAAATAAAATGAATCATCATAATAATTAAGTAAATAATAAGAATATTAAAATAGATAAGTATGGGGTGGAACGCGTATGGGTCCCACTGGCCCACATATTGTGCACACATGTAGTACTGACAATATTATGATACAACCACAGTCCAAAATAAAAGAGAAATTAAGATCTTACATGCCTTGAATTGTATCTTAACCTACCCAATCTTCTACTGATAATAAGTCCGGTCAGCGGACTCTTCTCCAATCCTAAGCTAATGTCCACCTAGGGTTAAGATTTTAAAACAAATAAAAATGTGAGCGAAAGACTCAGTAGGACTATATTTGAAAATTATTCAATTTTAAAAGAAATTGCGTAACCAAATAAATATATAGAAAACAAGCTAGAACAATTAAACAAATA
>CAMOHE010002034.1:5405-65261 GCA_946598075.1 Artocarpus hirsutus
AATTCTTTATTGATAAAAATGTCTTCAAAAACTCATTACATTTTTACTCCTTAGGGCATACATGTCTAACACATATAGCCTCGGTTTTAATTCAAATAGCCCAATAGACAAGTTTTCTGATGAAAACAGTCATATACAGATAATCGCATATTCAAATAAAATATATATTTAAATAATTCAACGTTTTTATCTTGAATTGATTTATTAAATTAATTCAACTAATATACTAACATGAGTTATTAAATCCAATTATTTGAATTTTACCCACTCTTAAAAATTAACATAAGTTACCAATATATCAAAAAAAATACGTCGTATCGTTACAGAAAAATATGAGAGTTAGCAAAATGAACCTGATGGACATATATAGATCAAGCTCTTATAATTATAAAATAACGTATCCTCGACATTTATATTTTATAATTACCAATTTTAAAGCTATTTCACTAACAGCTTAGAGTTATACTTTTAAACTATATATAAATTACCAAACTCTAATAAGTTAAACGTACATGACATATCCTTATGTGTAACATCTCCATAGAATATTCATAATCGGCTTAAAGAAATATTCTGTTTTACTTTCACCAGTATATTTATCTTATGATCCGTTTTCTCACTATAGAAAAACTTACTATTACTACAAAAAGTATACCATTTGGTTACACCTGTGTATCCAAATGATTGAGCGTTTCAGTTTTCTAATTATAGGATAATGCCTATAAGAGAATATCATTAACTCTATAAAAAAACTATGGATTATATGTCTATGAATAATGAGTCTATGTCAATCAAGAGTCATGTTTTCAATGTACTGAAATGCGTACCTTTATATAATTTAGGATATTACCCTTTAGTACATCCAATGACACAAGTGATTGTCTAAAGTGAATTAATTTAAATAAACAAAATTATTAATCAAATTAATTTAGTTTTAGTCTTGATCTAATGTATCATCGCCAATGACAATACACCAATGTTTCTACTCGCGGAGTCCAACTTCAATGACCAAGATATCTATCTCCCATTAAGGATTTAGACAATATAACAATCTTAACATGAATAAAGCGCCTAAATTTATTCCCTTAATTATGGACCTCATATATTTAGACAATCACCTTAAAATTCATGTCTTTTGCATAATTTGTCCATCATATGTACGATCTTTTAATTGTTTATATTGACAGTCTCATACTTTTGTTTGCTTATCATACATTTAACATAAATAAACATAAAGATGACATATTTAATAGATGAAATAAATATTAGACTCTTTATTAATTAAATCTCTCCAAATATTATTACATCGTTTAATCCTTAGGGCACTTAGTCTAACACATAAATTTTTCAAATGTCGATAATGCAATAAAATACAAAAATATCTAAATACAAACCATATAGATGATATTACTACGTACCTAAACATGTTTAAGCGTGTTAAACATGCTGGCACAAATCTAACTCATTTATTTTGTGTCATTTATGCCAACCTATTTATGGCCCAAATAATAAACGTATGGTCCAAACCTGTTTATCTCGTGTCATTTTTTGTATCATTTTGTCGTGCCGTGCCTAAAATTACCGACCCTAAATACTCTCTCCTAACTTGTTTTTTTTTTTTTTTTTTTCCACTCATATCTTTCTCCTTTCCATACGCTCATGCACGTGCATAAGTGCATCACACATCCCAAACACAACAAAGGAGAGCATGGAAATTTTACAAAGGTAAATTTTAATACTCGTATGGTGTTTGACAACCCAATTCAAACCACAATTTTGGTTTAAAAACATATATTATCATTCGGACAAAATATATATATATATAAACAATAGTGAATTCTTAGTAGTTAGTCATATTCCATAATAATTGGTACCTTTCACATATTCTTTTATCCCAACATGTTATCAAAACGCATATCATTTCTCATCACAGGTGACAATTTACATGGGCAACGAAAACACCTATATCGTAATGCATTTTTGGCAAATACCACAAATAATCGAAACATTAATATGCAAAAACATGTATTGTGACAAGCCAGATAACCCTGTATGGAACCATAACGTTGATCCTCTTGGTATGTTCTACTTCAAAATTCTTTAACGTGCGCTTGTCGCTTAGGGACATCTGGTGGATTTTCTCAATCTATGTGGTTTAAAAGTAGAAGAGTAATTTCTTGAAAATTATAAATTGCAATCATTAGGAAGAAGGAAAGCTACTTTAAATTTGTTGTTATCTTTGGGGGATCGAAAGGATAAAGATCCTTTGTGTAGATACGGAGAAAAAAATATAGGAAAAGCAAGCCCCAAGTCCCTTCCTAAAAAAAAGGAGTTTTTCTTAGTATCTTTGAACTTACTTATATTTTCAATTTCTTCGTTAAACTTTTAATTTTCACAATTTTCTTTTTAAACTTACAAATTTATAACAAATTACCTCTTATTAATAGTGATGTTAATTTTTTAACTGAAATTGACATATGATGTTCTCATGGAGTCGTTATTTAAAGCATGAAAGGTCCATTTTAATGAACATCTCAAATAAATGTAATTCAAAGCTTTCTATTTTGATAACATTTAATGAAAGATTTTAACTACAATAAAATTGAGTTAAAATACATACATGTGAAAATCAAATGTCAATTTCAGTCAAAAAATTAGCATCTCTATCAATAGGGTAATTTGCTATAAATTTATAGGTTTAAGGGGTAAATTATTGAAATTAAAAATTTAGAGCGCAAAACATAGTTGTGCATGAGGTTAGAGGGACTGGTGACAAAAAAAAAAAAAAAAAAAAGCGCTAGGTCATTGCTTGGGAAGGGAACAAAGGAAACGGAGTCCTGTATTTTGAGCTTTATACCTGGTACATATTCGGGAAAGAGACTATACGAGTCTTAATTTTTTGAAAATTTGTGTGCCAATGAAGTGGTAGTGATTTTTAGGACCAGGACCACAACTAAAGAAATTTCACTTTCGATCATCATTTCCTATCTTATTATACTTATCACCAAGTTATGATCATACCTTTTCTGTTTTTTCAAATTTTTGTAATACCATGGTAGCGTTGTTATCACAAATATGTTGCTCATACTTATAGGGTGTTTGAAAGGTGGTGGGAACCAATAGTGAGAACCAATTTTACTGTAGCATATGAGAACTTTACACTGTAGCAATTTTTTTATTGTTACTGTAGCATATGAAAGCTTTTTACTGTTCATAACTGATTTTGTGGTGGAAACCGCAGTTCCCACCACTTTGCCAAACACCCCCTTAATTAACTTGTGAAAGTAAAAACAGGGGTAAAAGAACCTAGTCGCTAGAGCTTATAAAAAATTTCGAAATTGTTGAACTTCTTGTAAATCGAGATGGACTTGAAATTAGACTTATTTGTCAACATTTTATGTCAAGACTCAAGAACGGAGCTAGAACAATAAACAAAAAAAAGATATATAATTTATACTTTGAGAAAAAGCAAACTATAAATTTCAATTAAATATACATACAAAATAAAATTAAAAATACAAATAAAAATAAAAAATAACAATTTGGGCTGGTAGTTATTTACCTTCCATTAATCAATTATTTGTGACTATATATTAATCAGATTACTTTTTTGCTTCTTTTCTACAACTCTCTCCTTCTTTTCATGTCTAAGCTAATATCAAAGATCTCTTACATAAATATAAAATTTTCTAATAAATATTTCATTTATTCTAATCCTTATTTTGATAATAGGGCAGTGTGTGTTCCTACAAAGAGTGTAGTTAAAGATTTTTTTTATAGAAAAAACCTGTTTTAGATTAGTTATTTCATTAGGCAATTTCTCTAATAGGAAAAAATGACAAGTATATATTTTTCGACCATTACATTTACAAAAAAAAAAATAATTTTAATCAGATTTAACAGCTTTAAAACATACACCACCTCCACCACCACTGGTGGGAGTTCTCATAAAAAAAAAGTTCCCTTTTTATTAATAGACTTTCAAGTATCTTTTTAAGAAACACGTTTCTCAAAGGTCCAAAATCAAAGTAATGGAAAGTCATGCTATTTTTGTCACTCATATTTTTGAAATTTAGTTTTTTTAAATGAAATTTGTACTAAAATTTTTATACAATTTTAATTGTACTTCTATTTTTGTAAAATTAACAATGACACAACTTCACTCAATACTAAAAATATATAACTTTATCCTAATTAATAAAAACTCTCTTTAAATTTTTTACAATGCTCTGTCAAAAAGCTAAAAATGTCAGACAAGTCAAGAACAATTTACGTAAATGTATAGTACAAAACCAAAACGATCATAAACTAATTAAATCACGTGATCTATGCTTTGCCATTTACTACGTTAATAGACAGGAATTAAAGTTCTATTTGGACCATTTCCCTGCAAATTTCAAATCACGAATATGACATCACATCGAATAAATGTAGCACTTCTATATAAGATGGGGTCCATTATAATTATTTTGCAAGCAGTGGAAATAAATTACTTTCTTAGCAAAAGATCGCCGTTTTTGGGAGGGGGATACCACCATTTTTTTAATGCTTTCTTATAAAAAAAAAGATAAGTATATGATGTCGAATGGTAAAATTTCCCACCGGTGAAGAATTTTAGTTAGATTTGAATCAGCGGTTAAAAAAGAGAAAGCACCAAATTAAACTAAAAACGTGGCACATGTGATTAATAACTAATTAATAAAATAAAAAAGCTGACCTGATGAACTAGTCAAATTTTGTGTGGTAATCTGATTTTGCTTAAATGAGGATCCAAGTGCGGGTCTTTAACTGACCAATTATTTCTACCCACGAATCTTGACATCCTTCATCTTATAATAAGTGCGAAAGCTTTTGTAGTTTCATCTTGATTATCTTAGATTTATTCACAAATACATGCGGTTAAGTCCCAGAATATCCCATCTTCTTTTTCCTCTCTCGCCTTCTTCACCACATCCACTGGCACACCAACTACGACGAGATTCGCGAATCCGTCTCCCCCGCGAATGTGAACCTCGAAATCTAGGTGCTATGTGATCTCATCATTGTCCAGGTCTGCCATCGACCTGTTTGCCGACCCGCTCGACGTCCATCCTCTATGGTTCAAGCCAGAGCTCTTTCTCTTGCCGAGCTTCGACTCTTAATCATACATATATGCACTCTTCAAATAGATTACCAACAGGATCAACAACCCATATGCCCAAAAAGAATCAAATCCAACTTCTGATTTAATGTTTGGATTGAACACTGAAAGTGTAAACGACAAAATAAGATGAGAATAATTTATTAAGCCAGTACAAATACAATATATATATGGGCATTGCCATACATTTAGATGAAAAAAAAAATTCATAAAAACTACTCAACACAAATAAGAACAAGATATTGATGGATCCATCATAAAAAATCCAAAATTTTCAACCAACATAACCTGAACAAAAGTCAATGGAAAAAATCAATGAAGAGTAGATCAAAGAAACATGAAACTTTTGAGGAAAAGAATTTTATGCTTATTCTGTTTTCAAATGAAGAAAAGCATTAAAAATGAAATTGAAAGAGGGGGAAAAAATGGTCCATGTGCTTTAGTTCTACATAAAGGAGGCTAAGTTGTCAACGACGATGCGGAGAGGTGGCGAAGCTTTCGACAATGACGACATGTGGAGAGGGAGATTTGTTGACGATGGTGACGTGCGACGAGGTTTGCCGTCCTAGAAATCGCACCACCATGGGGTTGGCTTGCACAGCTGCCAGGGATGTGGATGCGTCCAAGGTTTAAACATGCTGGCACGTTGCTATCTAAAAGGTAATTATCTTCTGTATCATCACCCTTGACGGAGACCAGGCAACGACAATGGAAGATTTCTTGTGTCGGTAATTTTTTCTTGCCAAGGTTCATTCGAGTTGAGAGAGGAAGAAGGAAGAGAGAACTTTAGTTGGATACTTTGGATTTTATTTTTGTAAATATGAGCTCGTCATTTTAACACCGTTCGATTAAAATCCGACGGTTCTTATTGCATTCTCTACTGGTGGAGAATTTTAACCTCCTAAGAATACTTTTTTTTTACTCCAACAGTGGAGTACAATGGGAAGGTTTATA
Source organism: Artocarpus hirsutus (assembly GCA_946598075.1). Taxonomy (NCBI): domain Eukaryota; kingdom Viridiplantae; phylum Streptophyta; class Magnoliopsida; order Rosales; family Moraceae; genus Artocarpus; species Artocarpus hirsutus. Next base: position 11,500 of record CAMOHE010002034.1, read on the forward strand.
TTCAATCTCAGTTAGAGTCATTCACGTGAAATCATAACTTAAATACAAATAATAATAATAATAATTAAAAACTAAAAAATTCAAAAAAAATCTGAAATAATCCAGATCTAATGCCGATCTATTTCCGCCGCCACACACGGCTTCCCACTGGCATCATTTATCGATCATCTACTCTTATCCAATTTTCCACCATCGTTTTGCAAGCTTTCATTAAACACAACCTTATGTCAAAAGAAAAGCAAAATAAAGTTGCTGTACAAATGAAGTTTAATTTTATCGGCCGGATTAATTTTTTAACACTCCATCGTTGAATTTCCCCCAAAAAAAAAATGTCAACATTGTTACCTAAAAAAGTGGGAAAATGCTTGCAGTTGTAGTTGTCCAAACAACTAGGCAGCAGGAGCACTGCACGTGCGCATCACCACCGCAGATATTTGAAGTGCTATCGTGGCATTATCGTAAATACACCACATTTTGCAAAATCCAGAAACATCCTTACGTTCAGAAAGCACACTAGGTGGTCCCAGTTCACCTTATTCAAACCCCAACCCTCGTCCCATCCGTCCGATGCAGACAGATCCAACGGTCAAAAGATCTCCACGATCCTCATCTCGAAACCTTTGATCCAACCCACTCCTCATGGTTCCCATTTTTCCACGTTCACCACTTGCAGAACTCTGAAACACGCAACGGCCACAGATCGTTCGCTCTTCGTCCATACTCTCTCTCTCTTTCATCTTAACTCACCTGGCACTAGCATCCCGCTCTTTTTTCCTCTCTCTCTCTAAAGTCTCTTTCTAGGAATCAGTCTCTCTCTTTCATCGGATTGCAAGCGAAATGCAAGAACAGGCAACGAGCTCAATCGCAGCCAGCTCTCTGCCTTCAAGCAGTGAAAGATCCTCCAGCTCTGCTCTTCAACTTGAAGTTAAAGAAGGTACGATTTTTTCCTTTCTTTCATCATCTTCTTTTTTTTTTTTTTTGTTTTTAACCAGGGAAATGCTATTGTTCAGTTGATTCCTTTAATTTGTCGAATTTATAAATGCGTCTTGTCTAAAATTGTATTTTTCTTTTCCCGGAATGGCATTTTCCGAGAAAACTTTCTATTTACGTTAGCGTAGAAACAAATGGACGGTGAAGATTTTATTTGATTGTTGGTTTTTTTAAAAATGATCCTTGGTTTTAAATATAGCCATGGAAAGCGATGAGGAGATCAGAAGAGTCCCGGAGATCGGCGGCGAATCGGGCGGAGCATCGGCCTCCGGCAGAGACACCGGTTCGGTGGCCGGTCCGGTCCGGGTTCAAGCCGCAGGGGAAGGGCAGAGGAAGAGAGGAAGATGCCCGGCTGACAAGGAGAGCAAAAGGCTAAAAAGGTAAAAGCGGAAATGGATAGTTGAATTGCATTATTATATTATGAAAAATTATTTTGCTTGGGTTCTTTCTGCTTCTGCTCTTTTCGGCCTTTTGTGCAGGGCCAGTGGCATTTTGGTAATAATACTGTGCTCTTTTTGGTCCGCAAAAATTTTTGAAAAAATGGAAAATAGATTGCTGAGGAACAGAGTTTCAGCGCAACAAGCAAGAGAGAGGAAGAAGGCGTACTTGAGTGACCTGGAAACAAGAGTTAAAGATTTGGAGAAAAAGAACACTGAGCTTGAAGAGAGGCTTTCCACTTTGCAGAATGAGAATCAGATGCTGAGACATGTATGCCCATCTTTACCTTCACACCTTTTTTTTCTTTTTTTGCCTTCAAGGGCATTTTGGGTATCAAGGTTAAATGCTATTAAAATTAAGTCGCCCAACTTTTCAAACCCTTTTCTTTTTTAATTGTTTTAATTTTTTTTAGTAAAGTTGGATATCAACTCCAACAAGTCCATTTTTCTATGGATTATTATTATTTTTTTTAAATGGTCCATTCCCTTTGGAAGGTATATACATTTATATATAATGGGGAATATAAATATCGTTTGCGTAACAAATTGTAAATATGCTTAATGAGAGCGAGCAACCATCATAAAGTGATGTGTATGTTCATTTAAGTTTTGACAATTGGTATTACTATTATGGCCATGGGCCTAATTGAATCATTGATGAGAAATTCATAGGTGGGTCCACTGACGGGATTCATCACTCAATTGTTGACAAGTCTTCTCATTTCTTGTCTAATGTTGAAAAACGCAATTATAGCAATATTAGTTTCTCATCTCTTGAAGGCAAATTTATAATAATGATAATAAAAGTAATTGCTCTTATTTTTTTATATCTTCTCTTTTGACATCATTCTTTTCCTGTATTTTTTAAGTTTCTAGTTACTTTACGTGTAATTTTTTTTTTAAAGTTTGCTGAGATGATTATAACACATGTCTTTACAACTTGCAGATATTAAAGAACACAACGGCTGGTCGGAGAGGAGGTAGTGCTGGTTCAAACCCTGATGATTTGTAAGAGAGAGCGGGAGTTTGATTTTAGGGAAAGTTTAAGGGAAACAGAAGGGGATAAGAGAGTTTTATTATTTTAGCATGAATTGAAATATCAAAAAGAAAATAACCTCGACATGCCTAATCTGTGATTTGTACTGTTTCGTATAAAAAATCATTTTCATTCCGAGAATTCTTTTTTCTTTTGTTTTTTTTGTTCTTTTTCAATGCACAATATGGTCTACCTACGACATGGCGTCAGGGCTGCATGGATGTAGCAACAAGCTAAACAGGACAAGATAGGCAGGGCAATATTCTACATCCCCACTGGCCAATGTTTATCGTCACACATTCACATACTAATTTTGAGATTCGCTTGTTGTTACATTTCAATCCTTAAGCGGTTAAAATGCTAGTTGTGATCATCGTTAGTGATGAATGTCACCTGCAGGAAATTGAAAGTCTTCTGGGTTCTTATGATGGGTCCAGGCCAATTTCAGGACGAACCAACGCTAGTGGTCCCATTGCCATCGCGGCAGCCATAGTGTCGGTGTTAGGGTGGTGACAACTATTGTCTTTTTAGTTGAAGGATCTTAGCATTATCTATTATGTCGTTAATAGAATCTAAGAGTGTTTCCTTATATTAGGTGGTTTAAGGATTAAATGAGGTAATAATTTTTGGAAACATTTAATCACTAAAGAGTTTAATATTTATTTCACATATCAAATATGTTTTCTGTTGAATGTATAATAAGCAAACAAATGTCTGAAAATGTTAATCTAAACTTTTATGATCGTGTATATAATAGACAAATTATATAAAAGATATGAATCTTAAAGTGATAGTTTAAATATATAAGGTTTGTAATCGAGGGAATAAAGTTGGTTATTTTTTTTATGTTAAAATTGTTATATTATTTACATTTCTAACGGAAGATGACTTATCTTGATTATCAAAGTTTGATTCTACGAGTGGAAACATGGGTGTATTGTTATTGATGATAATATATTGAATCGAGATTAAAGTTGAATTCATTTTATTAATAATTTTATTTATTTAAATTAATTCATTTAAAACAACCATGTGTATTGTATCTTAATCCTGAAATGAATCAGTGACTCCGTATTCTTGACTTGTATATTTTGATATTTCAAATAGTGACATCCTAAATTACATAAAAGTACGCATACTGGTACATTGGATTTATGATTCTTATATGGTATGGGCTCGTTATTCATAGATGTGGAATCCATAGCTCTTTTATAGAGTTAATAATATTCTCTTATAGGCATTATTCTGACATTGAAAAACTAGCACGCTCAACTAGCTGGATACATATGTGTAACTTAATGGTATACTTTTGTATAAGTTATGAATAGTAAGTATTTCAAGGTGAGATAATGGAATATAAGATACATATAATTGGGAATGTAAAATCGAATTTATTCTTAAGTCATTATGAATATTTTATGGGGATGTTACACATTATGATATGTCATGGACATTTAACTTACTAAAGTTTTATAATTTATATATAGTGTTTGAGAGTATAGCTTTAAGTTTTTAATAGAATAGATTTAAAGTTGATGATTATAAAATGCACATGTTGAGGATATGTTGTTTTATAATTATATGAGTTTGATCTATATATATCTATTGGGTCTCTTTTGCTAGTTCACATATTTTCTTGTAATAACACGGTGTTCTTTTTTGACATATTAGTAACTTATGTTAATTATTAAGATTAGGTAAAATTCAAATAATCAGATTTAATAATTTATGTTAGTTTTTTGGTTGAATTAATTTTATGAATTAATTTAAGATAAAGATATTGAATTATTTAAATATATTATATTTGAATATGAGATTATTTGCATATGACTATTTTAATCAAATAATTTCTTTATTGAATTATTTGAATTAAAATTGAGGCTCTATGAATAATCTTTAGTCAAAAAATGGGAATTATCCAATCGTAGAGGTAAACAACGGACAATTTGGTGGTTTTTGGCCAGGTGTGGGTTGGTTTTTTTGGGATGGCAAGTTGGCGATTAACCAACCCGCAGACCACCTTTGGAATGGAGGGCGGTTTCGGTTTGGATGCGGGAGGTTGAGACTGTTTAGGCGTATACTATAACCTAATGTAATTTTTTGGGCTTTTTGAAAAAGAAAAGAAAAAAATTTGTAGAAAAATTAAAATTTAATGTACTTTGAATATGTTTTCAAAAAAAAAAAAAAAGCACTAAGCCAAACTTAATTATCCTAGTATGATTACTTGTGAGTTCAACCAAATATTGACAGATTAGGTTACAGAGCCTTTTTTTTTTTTTCTTTTGATAATCAAATATACATTTCATGTTACTATGCATAAAAAAAGTACACAAGAAATAGTTAACCTAAATCTTTAATTTGATATGAGAGCATTATTCCTTACTTATAGATCACTTACAAAAATACATAGGCGAGTGGGTTTAGGTTGAACCCGCTACCTAAATTTCAAAATTGAACCCATCCGCCAAGGTTTGGATTGAACTTGTCGCATAAATTTCAAAATCGAACTCACCCGCCTATATATTTTGGCGGGCGGGTTGCTAACATAGAACCGCTTTTTTCGGGCAGGGCGGGGGAGGGTGCGAGCGGGTGACGGGTGAGGGACGGTTTTTGTTCAGCCCTATCCAATCATTCAAATCGGGTGAATCGTATAACTATGAGAGGCTGAAAATGTGTTTATCAAGTTAGCACTAACCAAGCGGTTGACCGCCATACACAAGGGGTGGTTGACCGCCTTTGCCTTATTCAAATATGGGCTTTATGCGTTTTCACCTTGAGATTTGATTTTAATACCAATTTTGAGACTGAATTTGATAAGAATAGATATCCAATGATTCTCTATAAATAGCTAACATGTTCCTATACTTTTGTATCATTATTAACATCAAGGGAGGTCACTTAAGAGGTTTTAGAGAGAGTAAAATTATACTACTCTGAGAGATTATTGTTCAACACTTAGAATAATAGTTCTAATTTTTCTTTAGTGATTTTGGGGAGAGTTACCAAAGGAAAATTGAAAGATGTATGCCCACTCGTACTCTGATCATGGAAAAAAGAATAACAAAAAAAACCAGTTGGTTGAGGCTCTTTCGAAAGTAATTCTCAGTATTAGTTCTGTTAAACAATTTTTTATCAAAAGTATGGTTCCAATTCTGAAAGTTACGTAAAATCGTTTATTACTTTATTATAGCATGTCTAACTCATTTATGGAAATAGTTTATTTATTAAAATTTTAAAATCTGCTATGTACTCTTTTTCCTACATGTTTGACATTGTTAATTTCAACTAAAATTTTTAGATGGTGAGTGTAAAGTTCTCATATGTTATGGTATCAAAAAAAGTGAGTTATATTATAACGGGTTGTTTGTTTTTTTGATTTGAATTTTCCTCCAAAATCCAAATCCTTTTAGTATCAAGAATATAAGTTTTTAGAGCTTTGACTCCCCTTAAACTTTTGATATTCGGATATCTCTACTACACTAAAAACTAAAATTCTCTCTCTTATATTTGAGAAAAAAAAATCATAACTTCTTCGTTTGAAATCCAATTGAGATGATTCTTTTTTCATTATGTTCTTAATGAAGAGACGAATAAATTAATATCCATATTACATATTTTTTAGGATAATTTACATGAAGATTTTATTAGATTTGTTAATAAATCAAAAACTATTTTCACTACATTTCTAAACACAAATTCTAATTTTATTCTATATTCAGATTAAAAATTAATACATATCCAAATGCCAATTTAGATAATAATTCTAATCACTAACTTAAATCCTAATTCAAATCACATTAACTCAAATTGAATCACTAATTCGAATCCATTTGTCAAACGGACCCTATGTTATGGTTTTTTTAATCAATTGATTCAAACTAATTGGTGCTAACTAATGTTTCTAAACACTCTGTAAGTCTATCTTTAGGTTTTTAAGGGATCTTATAGGACGGGTAGATGTTTTTGACTTATTGATAAGATATTCCAATCATATATTATAGCTTTAGGTAGTTAATTTGATAGTTAAAATAACTTGTTTTATAAGTATGGCAAAAATACTTGCCGTATTGTAGAGAATCTCCTTTTTAACCCTTTATCAGATCAAGTTTAGAGTTGCAACATTTTTGAAGGTCAGCAAATTTGGCCTGCATATTTATACGGATTAATGACACAACTATTCAATTAATCATATCTTTTAGAGTAAAATTTCATCCAAATACTAAAAGGGTAATATGAAATATAGATGAGTTAAGAATTTGGATACTAAAAACCTCACAAAATAAACAAGTAAAAAGACAAAACAACAAAATAGCTCTCCAATGTAGAGCGAATGTTAAATTTAGCATGAGTAAGGAAATCACTTTTCACTGCACTGCTATTCTATGTTAAATTTGACATTTAATTGTTATTGAATAATGTATTTACTTCTTCATTTAATCACAATCTTTAACATTTTAATTATTTTAAAATTAAAATCTTAGTGTTGTAACTTTAAAAACTTAGTGATCATAATAGAAAATAGATATAATATTTGAAATAATACTATCCATTCAAAGCATAAATGAAAATAACCTAATAAATATGTCATTCTCTATATATATATATATATATATATATATATATTAGTGTGACACGTTAGCATTCATGTTAGCATTTGCATTAGAATGCTTTAATCTAGCTCTTATGGTGTAGCTGGTGTGGAGGATTCTCCCTCATCCAAAGTGTTTGATGGCCGAGGTTCTTAGAGCTAAAATATTTTCTAAAGGCCCAACCCAAGAGCAACTGTTTGTACATATGGAGGAGCATCCTATGGGCCAAGGAGATGCTTGAATGCTTTTTTACTTGTCCAGTTTAGTTCGGCTCAGTTTGAAAAACTATCATAATTTAAATTAATGTTTAATAAAGCATAAAATTTAAACTAAACTATCAGTTAAAATTGAGCTGAGCCACCCAACTTAGAGTTCAAACCTCCATTGTATTTTAACATTTTTAACTAATATTAAACAGTGATTTCACTTTTATATATTTATATCTATAATTTAATACTATTATTTCATATTATTTTTAATTAAATAACTTCTTTTTATATAATTCATATTTATTCTTTAATTAAATAATTATTTCATGCTTCAAATTAGAGTTTTCAACACTCATCCAAACACAAATTTAGATTGGATATCATGTTCAAACTAAGATTTTAACAATACATTCAAACGTTAGTTCAGAATACTATTTAAACTATACAATTTAGATTTTTTGTTCAAATCAGAGAAGTTTAAAGTAACACAATTCGAACCAATGAATCAAACAAGACATTTGACTATCCTTGGATTCTTAGGCCAGCCACACCTTCATTAGAAGTTGGGTTAGCACGAGAGGCTTGTTGAGGGTTGATCATATTGACAATAGAACATGGAATGTTAAGAAGATTGATGAGATCTTCCTCGCCATTGTCCAAGAAGCTAAAATGAGTCTTCTGCGAAGTGTGCGAGGGAAGGAGGATAGGATCACTTGGCACTTCTAGGAGAAGGGTCTGTCCATTGTTCGATCAGGTTGTTCGATCGGGGTATCGGATGGTTGTCCAATAGAACCCGCAATTTTCTTCTTTGCGGGCTTGCCATGACCGAGCTTGGTGGCATCGATTAACACGACATCTGGTGTGCGTTTAATGATATACTACTTCCTATGAATGGTAATCGTGGTAGAAGAGGCGTTGATTGTTATCATTTTCGCCTCCCGCAGTGGAACCCATAACGAGTGTGTGTGTTTTCCATGCGCTATGGGAACGTGAATTGGCGAGGGATGCCTTGATGTTGTCCTATTTATACCAATGGACATGTTAGTACAAGCAATTCTCTTTTAGTGGTGTTTGTCTCTTCCTTCACAATACGTTACAATAGATAAGTTAGAGTTGTAGTTGTTGTTGCTGCTGTTGTATTTTATTTTATTTTTTTTGTATTATGGTCTGGTCCATTTGGTTGGATAGGAACAACCTCGTTCGTAATATAGCTCTAGGAGTTTGGGGGTCCTTTTGGAAGAAGCAGGCCTCTTTTTCTATGAGCGTCAAAGGTACCAACAAGTGATGACCCTCTTAGTGTGTCTTGCGGCAATGAGCCTTATAGCTGGTCCCTCATTGAGGTGTTTTAAAACTAAAATTGATGCACCATTAGAGACATGTGGGGTAGTTTCTATGATAGAACTAAAAAAGAGTAACATATTAATAAGTATTTATCTTTTAACTGTTAATTTTTAAGAAAAAAAGATTTATATTACATTTTGAAAATATGCATTACTGGTGGGGGTTTCTCTGTAAGAAGGACCTTAAAACCCTAATTTTTTGTATTTGTAACCTCATTTCTGATTTTGGTTGTTCTTGTGTCTTTGCCCCTATAGTGATAAGTGATAATGGGATTGTCCATCTTTTTGTTAGTTTGCCTTTTCTTTTGAGGAACTTGCAAACTAGATTGAGTTCCTTCCTCGTTAGCTCTCCAAAACTATATTTGAAGGCTTTTGTTAACTTGAATCTAGATTGTGGATTTCAAAAAAAAAAGTTGTTATTATCTTTATTTTTACATTTTTTCTTTACATATGTAAATCAGAGAGAATACAAGTTATGGTCTCCCTTTTAATAAATATAAATACCGTGTTGTCTTATCCTTTTTCTTTTCTTTCTCTTCTCTTTTGTTTTTCTTTCTTTAATCTTTTTTTTTTTCTAATTTTTCTTTCCTTTTTCCTTTTTTTTTTTAAATTTTTTTAAATCATAGTTTTCCAAAGGCGACCCTCAACAATCCTTTTTTTTTTTTTCCACTTATGTTGAAATTACAGATTTTTGTTTGTGTTTAAACATCTTCTTTTTTTTCCTACGATCTATTATTGTCTCATTTGTAACTCATAAATAATAGACTATCTAATTATTTAATGAAACTTGCTTCTAAGCATGATCTATTCTAGTATTTTTTATACTAAAATAAATAATAAATCTAGACAAAACTAAGCTTTGAAGAAAATTTTACATTCATCATAGAAAACTTAACGAATTATACACACTCGTGCCTTAAAACTAGTTTAATTAGAAGACATTATTAAGAAAAATCACATTTTCTCCCCTCAAAAAGAAATGGAAAGAAAAATCACATTTTCAATTACCAGTCAATATCAGTAAGGTGTCAAACCATATAATAATTAAGTTAATAAACACAAAATCCATTTAATTAAGACCCCTCAACTACAGTTTCGGAGTAGATGCAAGGATCTATTTTTTTGTTTTTGAGACATTCTACAATTGACTATTCCAGTGGTAACTACTGCCAACAACCGATGCTGTCCAGTTTCACTAAGGCCACGTTTGATTGAAGTGTTGGAATAGTAATGAAAATGATTATAGTAATAGCAATGGAATAAAACGGAAAAGAAAGCTAATTCTTTTATTTGGTTATTATTTTGTAAATATTACAGAATAAAATGGCTATATTTTTATTTGGACAAAACTATCCTTAACACTAATATATATATATATATATATATAACGAGTTTTTATATAAGATATATTTAAAACTTCTTAAAACAAATAATTTTTAAATGAAATAAAGCATCAGATTTTTTTTCCCTTTTAACTTGCTTTGGAAAGAGTTATTGAAATTGAAAAAAAAAAAACGACAAGAGATAAGGAAAATTCGCACTAGTCTTAAAGTATTGGCAGCTAGGGTCGACAATTTGGGTCACGTTACGATGATACGACACGAACCCAACACGAAAAATGCTGGTTAGGATTGGAAAAATAGGCCTCGGGTTGGAATTGGGTCGAACCCGTCTGACCCGTACAAAAAACGGGTTGGGTTCGGGTTGACTCGAATCAACACGAAATCAACCCAAAATAACCCGCCAAAAATGTGTCGAAATTATGTTTACCCAAAAATTGACCTGAAAATTGTTAATCAACCCGTGTAACCCAAATTAAACTCATGTGACCTTAATACAACCCATATAACCTGAAATTAATTTTAATGTGTCAAATTAGTCTCACATTTGTTGTATATCCAACTTGAGATGATTCTAATTTCTAGCATATTTGTTTTTGTTAAACTTATGCAAAGTTTTATTAACTTTTTTTATGGTTTTATTTTGTTGGGTTATTATTTATTTTGTAGGCTTATTGTTGAGTCTATCGTGTTGCGGGTCTATTGGGTTTAACGGGTCAGTGTGTAGTGTCAACAAGAAAATGCACAAAGTAACATACTGGCGGGTTGCACGGGTCTGATCGGGTCAACCCGTCTACATATCAGGTCGTGTCCGGGTTGGGCTTTTTTTGACCCGTCGGGTCACGGGTCGGGTTCAGGTTGGCGTGTTGATTGTTTAAATAAAGCTCAACCCGACCCGAACCTGACATATTGACCTGAATTGCCAGCCCTATTGGCAGCCAAAGAGAGTAGTACGGATTGTCTACTAGGGTTTGTCACTGAGTTTTGCGTCGCCGCCCTCTCTCCTCATTAAGTTGACATTTGGCACTACCTTTTGAGGTGGTTGCCAGACTTCTGGCCCTTAAGTGGGAGTGAGAGTTCTTCTAGTAAGAAGATGGAGGTGAGACGAAATGTTGGGGACTCGAGGAAGATGCTTGGCCAAAGTTGGGAGAAGGGAGGACTTGTTGAGGGTGCCAACGCAAGGCAGCCAAAAAGGTCGATGGGGGAGGTAGATCTAGGGCTAGAGGGAGAGGGGCTGAAAGATTTGTGGATTCCCCACAGCCTGCTTGGAAGGAATGAAGAAGCCCGGCACTTGGGTGGAAGACGACATTGCTAGAAGGAGAGGGCATAAGCTTGCGAAAGGGAAAGGCACCGGTTAGTCCAAGCGGCGAAAAGACCATTGGCGAGAGGCTTTGGATGAAAACGACCAAAAGTCGACAGCGGGCTCAGAAGCGAGTTCTTTGATGCTTGTCTGCCTTCATCTTATTGTATGTCTTCTGTTTGTAACATAAGTTCATTTTTTCTATGCTGTAATGATGGTCAATTTGTAATAAAAGAGTTGGTTTCCCCAACTTCGATATTGATTTGTATTTCCCACCCGTTGAGTAGCATCATTGGGTGGGATTTTTGGCGGTTAAATTTGAATCTATGTCATGTTATAAGTTCCTTAATTATAATAGTTCTGATTTTGATCGATTGGTTTTGTCTATCGACAATAATAATTTTTTGTAACAAACCGGTGATGAGCTCTAATTTAGGCGTCGAGCAGGTTCTCTTTTCTTTAGATCTCTACGTTATCTTCTGTCTTGATGCTTTATCTGATGTTTCTTGATGGATCCGATCAAATATCTAATATCATTGATGCTTATAGTGGGCTACCTATGTAACTTTGTCTGTACTATTTCCTTTTTGTTTTGAATGAAAAGTGACCTTATAAAAAAAGGACAAAAGAAAAGAAAAGAAAAGAAAAAAAGACAATAGATGAGATTATACCGAGCCTTCTTCCCTCTGCTTGCCACTGTCCGCCATCTCTGAGTCTTCATAGGTCCTAGCCAAGAACATACTAGCTATCGGAGTTAGATGTGAAAAAATTCTTGTTGCCAGAGTTTAAGAAGCAGGGTCATTTGGGCGACGCTCGATCTTTTGGAAGAGGAAGAACCTATCGAGGAGGTTGATCTGGTCGAGAAGCAAACAAAACAACGGTGCTTGGTCGTTTTGGCGAGGGAGGCTTTGGCGGAGGAGGCGAATCCGATGAGTTGGGCACTACGATAGGGGTGCGACAAGCTCGACGTGCGTCAGAGGAAGCGGGCGACGAGTTGGCCACTACAGCGGCGGAAGAGACGGAAGTCGTCGGAGAGAGGAGGATGGTGGCAGGGAAGGCGGAGGGTGTTGTCTGGGCGATTAAGGCTTGCCGGAACAACGATGAAGCTCAGGCCGAAGCGGGTCGGAGGAGGACGACAAGATCATCTTTGCCGGCGACGTCAAGCTAAGCACCGACTATTGGCAACGATGGGTAGGCAATAACGTCAACAAAAAGTATGGAAGAATTATTTTAGAAAGATATATGTGGGGTTAATTGTGGAAAAAAAATTAACAAGCCATCAGAAAGATATCTGAGGTGGTAATGACGATTCTTCCAAAACGGGGGAGAGTCATTCCATTATAATGACTGTTCTTGCTTCTTGGACCAACCAAACAAGTGATTTGCAGTTCATTCCATCCCGTTCCTTTCCTTTTCTCCAAGCCTAAAGTCGGTACTTGTCTGCCGACGGAACACTTTGCTCCTAACCCAAAAAAGAAATTATAATAATAAATAAAATAATTAAAAAAACAAAGCACATGGGTTAACAAGGAAAGACGCTTTTTCGGCGGGGTAAGCGAAGAGGTGCTCTTGTCGAAGCTATCTGATTATGTTGTGCAATTGAGATCAGGGGTATTATTGTAATTTTGAAATAAGTATTTTAATTTATTTTTTAAAAGTATGGGAAAAATTGCGTCCACCGACAGCCCGCTTCAGTGGGCCAAAGTAGAGACACAAACTTGTCACCGGCAACGACCGGTGGATTCGCAGGCCAGCCTGTCCACAACAAACGAATTATTTGGAAGAGAAATTTTTTGATTGGTTATGACAAATAAGGAATAATGGCTATTCGTCTTTTTTTATTTATTTGTTTCTTCTGATAAAGACTCACTAACAAGCAGCATCTGACGTGTCGATATGGCATTGGACATCGCAATTTGGGTTGTGAAACCTTGCGCCGTTGAGAAGTCCTCAAGCTTGGAGGAGGAGAAGAATTATGCCATTTCGGCTTTCTTTGGACGCGGCTCGAGCTGTGTCTAAGCGGCTTAGCCGATGGTCAAAACTAAAAATAATTTTGTATTTAAGAAACGTGATTCTCATTATTTTTCAGTCGTAAACAATATAAAGCTCTCACATGTTACAATAACAATAAAAAATTATTACAATATAAAACTCTTATATACTATAATAAAAATAATTTAAACTAATAGTTCTCACCACCGTTTTAAACACCTTATAAAACTCAAAACATAAGATTTTAAATGTTAGGATTGTTTGTACAACATGTTTTTTATTTTTTTTGCTTAATTTTTATCTTTTTATCTTATCATCATGTGTCATATTACTTTTATTGATCTCTTTCCAATAAAAACATATCATGATTATATATTTTATCTTCTATTATCATTTTACCACTCTTTTAATATAGTATTTATTTTCCCACAAATTAATGAAATTTCTCAAATATAAAAATTAAAAGGATACAACTATAGTTTTAAAAAACAATAGGATAAATTAAGAAAAAATATAACACTTATGTTAATCTGAAAACATTTCTATAACAGAATCATCACCTTTTCTAACAAAGATGCTGGAGAAATTTCATTAGTTTTATTCTTTTAATTTCCATATGAAAACTATCCAAAAAAACTGCTGTCATGTATTTATTTGTTTAAAAATTGCTAATTTTGTGTTTATTGATTTTTAAGCTGCTTGAAGACCAAAAACTGTGGCGTTCTGCGCTCGCGGCACACAATAATGACGGATGACCAAAGCCGAAATAAATGGGGTTGGTCGCCACCACGGGCAACCTGTTGAGCCGGTGAATAATAAAATAACCTGAGAAATGAAACGATAAAAAGACAACAAGCACAGGGATAGCTGGAAGAGAGAGAGTACGGAGATGGCGTATTGAACGGGCGAAGAATTCAGTGTCTCTTCTTCTCTTCTCTGCTGTTCTTTCTTTTTCAATCTCGTTCTTTACAACGCACTCTCTCTCACGTTCAACATTGCGATCAGACAAAAACACACCCCACAAACTTAGCAGTCTTCTTCTTCTTCTGAGAAGACTGCGGAAAATCAACCATAAACAAACATGGAAGCCAATGCGGGAATGGTCGCTGGGTCTTACAACAGGAACGAGCTCGTTCGGATTCGCCACGATTCCGATAGTGGGGTTAGTCTTTCTCGATTGCCCATTTTCTATTTCCTCGCTTTTTTTTTTTTGTGGTACTGTCGGTAGATCTGACCGGTGATTGTGTGAAAGCGAGTTCCCACCTTCATGAATTTCTAATCTACATTTCCCATCAAATTGGGACTGTGTGATTACGAATAGTTTTATAGCCGGGGAATTATCATTTGGGATTTTTTTTGTTTTTTTGTTTTTTGTTTATACCAATTGGGTTGTTGTTCTTGGCTCTGCTTGTCGATTGTACTAAAGCGGATGATTCTTCTAGTTCTCTCGAAGTTGGATGATGCGCAGATGTTTTAGATGGTCTCGGATCCTGTTGAAGTATCGTGTGATTTAACTGTTTAGTCATTTTTTTTAGTTCTTCTTTTGTTTTCTTCTGACGAGTACAAGATCTGCATCTGACTTCCTATGGATTTAATGCTTTATTTTAACCCAGCTCAGCTGGATATGTGCTCCAATTTCCTGCTCGATTTTTATAGATAGCGTTTAACTTTTAGATCGTTATTTTTTTTTATTTTTAATTTTCATCTTGGTTTATTCCGACAAGATGTTTGCATTATTTCAGTACTACGGTGAATTTTTTTAGTTGGATGTAGAGATTTGTATTTAGCATACATCGTAAACAATTAGTTAAAAGTGAAGCCTATTAAGTGAAGAAAAAGACGAGTTTAAATTCTTCATGCTTTCATTAAATACAATTTTAATGAATTATGAATTATGACCTAGTTCTAATTTGAATATTGTGGTTTTTGTCATGGGACAAATGCAGCCCAAACCTGTGAAGCATTTGAATGGTCAAATATGTCAGATCTGTGGTGACACAGTTGGATTGGCAGCCAATGGAGACGTATTTGTTGCCTGCAATGAGTGTGGTTTCCCGGTTTGTCGGCCTTGTTATGAGTATGAAAGGAAAGACGGGAACCAGTCTTGCCCTCAGTGCAAGACTAGGTACAAGAGGCACAAAGGTAATCTAGGCTGGTATTTTCATTTATTTGCTTGTCTTTGATACTTTTGATTAATGCATCATTTGGGTTTGCGAGATTTTTCTGACTTGATGTGTTTTAGGGAGTCCTCGTGTGGATGGAGATGATGATGAGGATGATGTTGATGACTTGGAGAATGAGTTCAATTATGCACAAGGAAACAACAATGCAAGACGCCAGTGGCGAGGGGAAGATGCTGACCTTTCTTCTTCCTCTAGACGTGAATCTCAGCAGCCGATTCCCCTCCTCACTAGTGGGCAACCGGTAGGAAATGAAAGAAATCTCTATGGATCCTTTTAATTTTTAATCTCTCCTCTGGATATTATTATAGGCTTCTTTTGGTATATGTTGCTTTTTATTTCTTTTTAGGTGTAAGATCATGTTAGTTGAATTATATAATTAATAGGTTGCCTAATTTTTATTTGTTTGAGTTTTGGGTTCCGTGGGGCACTAAGAGAAACGATCTGGTTCTGGCACCCTTTGATGTGATGTTTGTTGATGATTCTTTAGCTATTCTTTGAACTGCTGATAACAAGAAGGGAAAAAGAAAAATCAGAGGGAAGTATTGCACGGGATTGATTCTTTCATTTGGGAGTGACTATTGTGACCTCAATAAAGTGCAATCACACACGAAGGATTTATCCTCCTTTAAAAAAATTTTATTTGGTTGATGTGCCCGCAATTTGTGTAGGTATCTGGTGAGATTCCCTGTGCTACACCTGATAACCAGTCTGTGCGAACTACATCAGGTCCTTTAGGTCCCGGGGACAGACATCTTCCTTATGTTGATCCTCGGCTTCCAGGTATTGAAGGAGCTTAATTTTCATACAAAAATTCCTTGGGATACTTCTTCTGTTTGTAAGGCTTATTTGGCATAATTTTTCATTACAGTTCCAGTGAGAATTGTGGATCCATCAAAAGACTTGAATTCTTATGGGCTTGGGAATGTTGACTGGAAGGAAAGAGTTGAAGGTTGGAAGCTCAAACAGGATAAAAACATCATGCAGATGACCAGTAGATATCCAGAAGGCAAGGGAGACATGGAAGGGACTGGTTCAAATGGAGAGGAACTCCAAATGTGAGCACATTGAGTAAAGCTTCACTTTACCGATTTCATTCTCTCCCTGGCATTTGGTCACTCTAATGTTTGCATGCATTTAAAAAAAAAAATTACGGCGACTTACTTTTTTTTTATTTTTATTTTTCTTACTCAGGGCTGATGATGCCCGACAACCATTGAGTCGTGTGGTGCCCATTCCTTCATCTCATTTGACTCCTTATCGTGTCGTGATCATACTTCGACTTATTATTCTGGGTTTCTTCTTACAATACCGTGCAACTCACCCGGTGAAAGATGCGTATCCGTTATGGCTAACGTCAGTTATCTGTGAGATTTGGTTTGCCTTGTCTTGGCTTCTGGATCAATTTCCAAAATGGTATCCCATTAATCGTGAGACCTATCTGGACCGGCTTGCTCTGAGGTAGGTGAACTTCATTTTTAGTGGTGTGGTGGGATGGCCTGAAAGTATCAGAGGAAACGGTGAGAATAGTGTTAACCATTGTTCACTGTGTAGGTATGACCGAGATGGGGAACCATCACAGTTGGCTCCCGTCGATGTGTTTGTTAGTACCGTGGATCCTCTCAAGGAGCCTCCTCTCATCACAGCAAACACTGTGCTGTCCATCCTTGCTGTGGATTATCCTGTCGACAAAGTCTCATGCTATGTATCAGATGATGGTTCAGCAATGCTGACTTTCGAAGCTCTTTCTGAAACTGCAGAGTTTGCTAGAAAATGGGTGCCCTTTTGCAAGAAACACAACATCGAACCTAGGGCCCCTGAGTTTTATTTTGCCCAAAAGATAGATTACTTGAAGGACAAGATACAACCTTCTTTTGTGAAAGAGCGCCGAGCAATGAAGGTAATTTGACTATTTCTAATTTACCAAAAGAAAAAAAAGTGAATAAATTTGTCTATATATTGTGTAAATGTTATGCTCATTTACATTTGGTAGGTTTTCAAGGTCTCTGGTTTTATTACGATTCCACAGCATCAATTCTATGTATCTTTTGTGGTTATGTTATTGTGACAGCCTAAGGTTAATTTCTTTGTGCTAAATTATGTTGTCAATGTTAAAAAATCTGTCAATTAATGCTATTTCTGTTCTTATTTTCAATGAGGATGTACTTGTGTTATTTCTGGGTAGATGCTAGGTTAGCAGTCATCACCAGTTGAATTTGACTTTTTACAAGGTCCGAGTAGGTGAATAGAATAATCATGATGTCTGAAGGTTATGTTTGCAGTAAATAAGTCAACCTGAACTATTTTTAGATTCATCTCATTGATTCACTGTTGTCTTCTTTTTTTTTTCCCCCTTACTTTCCTTTTGGGAGGAAGGGTATAAGCAATGTCAAGAAGCAATAATGACACATTATTCTTCCTTGCAGAGAGAGTACGAAGAATTTAAGGTGCGGATCAATGCTCTTGTTGCAAAAGCACAAAAGATGCCGGAAGAAGGTTGGACAATGCAAGATGGCACTCCATGGCCTGGAAATAATCCAAGGGATCATCCAGGAATGATTCAGGTATGGTCAGTTGTACGAGTATTGTGAGGACTCTGCATCCTTTTACTTTATTGTCTTACAGAAATTTCTCTGTCCACAGGTTTTCTTAGGCCATAGTGGGGGCCTCGACACTGATGGAAATGAGCTGCCTCGACTTGTTTATGTTTCTCGTGAGAAGCGACCTGGCTTCCAGCATCACAAGAAAGCCGGAGCTATGAATGCACTGGTTTGTTTTTCTCTTACCGCTTAGCTTAACTTGCAGTTCTCAGACATTAGTAACGCTAATCCTACACCATTCTGATTGATGCACTCAGTAATAACTGTTGTATAGATTTATGATTTATCTTAGAAAATGCTCTAAAGCATATAGGGATGATAATTTTGTTGGCTATTTTAATTTTATAATGCATAGACATGGAACGGAGTTCATCTTTTTATTTTTTGTTTTTTATTTTTTTCTAAATGGCTATGTACATCTCTTGCAAATTTGTTTATGGAACTCCCCGTTAGGATTATCTTAGTTTGTCCTTGATGATTTATGTCATGAGAGGTTATGGTGGGAAAGATTCTACGTTTTCTGGCATGATAAAGGTTTTATTATGACAAATACCATCATCTCACTGTAGCACTGTTTTCTTAAGGAATGTGGTTCGGTCCCTGATGCGCTGAAAAGGATCAAGTATGTATTCAACTTGTTCTAATTTTTTACTTGTTACACAGATTCGGGTCTCAGCTGTCCTGACCAACGGTGCCTATCTGCTGAATGTGGATTGTGATCACTACTTCAATAACAGCAAGGCTCTTAAAGAAGCAATGTGTTTCATGATGGACCCTGCTCTAGGGAAGAAGACCTGTTATGTACAGTTCCCCCAACGTTTCGATGGCATTGACTTGCATGACCGATATGCTAATCGCAATATTGTGTTCTTTGATGTATGTATATATTGATATCTAACACCATCAGATGTTTCTTGTTTTTAATGGTTTGTTATACTTTGGAGTTGGTAAACTACTGCATCCTGAAATGTTTTTCTGTATGTTTTACAGATTAACTTGAAGGGGCTGGATGGTATCCAGGGTCCAGTCTACGTGGGAACTGGTTGTTGTTTCAACAGGCAAGCTCTTTATGGGTATGATCCGGTTTTAACTGAGGAAGATTTAGAACCAAATATTATAATTAAGAGTTGTTGTGGTTCAAGAAAGAAGGAGAAGGGTAGCAATAAAAAGTACATTGACAAGAAGAGAGCAGCTAAGAGAACTGAGTCTACTATTCCGATTTTCAATATGGAAGATATTGAGGAGGGCGTTGAAGGTTCGTTTTTCTTGAAAGTTAAACCACTTTTAAACTTATCTTTTGCAGTAGTGTAATCTGTATGTGCATGATGTTTCAGGAACGTGTTTTATGGATCACGGTAATTTTCTCGTAAAGATACCATTTTCTTATAATAGTTAAATATTTTAAGTATTGATGAAAACAAATCACAAATTTGATATTTTGTATGGATTTTGTTCAAAGGAACAGTGAGATTAAATGCGTGAAGACACAT
This sequence comes from Artocarpus hirsutus, assembly GCA_946598075.1. Classification (NCBI taxonomy): domain Eukaryota; kingdom Viridiplantae; phylum Streptophyta; class Magnoliopsida; order Rosales; family Moraceae; genus Artocarpus; species Artocarpus hirsutus. Next base: position 31,003 of record CAMOHE010002034.1, read on the forward strand.
CCACCATGCAATGCTAACTAGATTCTTGTTTTCTGCAGGCTATGATGACGAGAGGGCACTTCTTATGTCTCAGAAGAGCTTAGAAAAGCGTTTTGGACAGTCCCCTGTTTTTATTGCAGCCACCTTTATGGAACAAGGAGGGATTCCACCGTCAACCAATCCTGCAACTCTTCTAAAGGAAGCAATCCATGTTATTAGTTGTGGATATGAAGACAAGACTGACTGGGGCAAAGAGGTTAGTTTTATGTAAAATTGAGATTAGTTTTAAATCTGATCTCTAATTATGCATCAAGTAAACATTTTTCCTTTGTCAACAGATTGGATGGATCTACGGTTCAGTTACGGAAGATATCTTAACTGGGTTTAAGATGCATGCTCGTGGTTGGATCTCAATCTACTGTATGCCACCTCGCCCGGCATTTAAGGGGTCTGCTCCCATCAATCTTTCTGATCGTTTGAACCAGGTGCTTCGATGGGCCTTGGGATCAATTGAAATTTTGCTCAGCAGGCATTGCCCTATATGGTATGGTTACAATGGTAGACTCAAGCTTTTGGAGAGGCTGGCATACATCAACACCATCGTGTATCCCCTCACCTCTATTCCTCTGCTTGCATACTGTACTCTTCCTGCGTTTTGCCTTCTCACCGGAAAATTCATCATTCCTGAGGTAAGCATCTATTGTTCATAGATTGTTAGGGTGAAACTTTTTAGTGCATCCTAATTGCATTATCCTTTATTTTATATCGGTTCCCAAATGAAAAGTTCTGTCTAGTAATATGCAGTGCAGAATAAAAGTGAATAAATGTTATGTGTACCTCACATTGTCGCAGCAAAAAAAAAAAAAAAAAAAAGTAATTGCAAAATGACTGAAAGACCTCAATCCTTTGATCTAAATTGATATTGTTAAATCTTGTTTGCAATTGCGTCTCTTCTTTTTTAACGCGTTTTTGGCCAGTTGAGAATCATTTTTTGCATTCTAAATGTTTTTGTAATGGTTAATCCAATAAATGAGTTTTATTTCCTGTTTGCCAGATAAGCAACTTTGCTAGCATGTGGTTTATACTGCTTTTCGTCTCCATTTTTGCTACTGGAATCCTTGAGCTCAGGTGGAGTGGTGTCAGTATTGAAGACTGGTGGAGAAACGAACAATTCTGGGTCATTGGTGGAACATCAGCTCATCTTTTTGCCGTCTTCCAAGGTTTGTTGAAGGTGCTTGCTGGGATTGACACCAACTTCACTGTCACTTCTAAGGCCTCCGATGATGATGGAGATTTTGCCGAGCTTTACGTGTTCAAATGGACGTCTCTTCTCATCCCTCCAACCACGGTTCTTATTGTTAACTTGGTGGGTATTGTTGCTGGTGTTTCTTATGCCATAAATAGCGGTTACCAGTCGTGGGGTCCACTATTTGGGAAGCTTTTCTTTGCCATATGGGTTATTGCCCACTTGTACCCATTCCTGAAGGGTCTGTTGGGTCGTCAAAACCGTACCCCTACAATTGTCATTGTTTGGTCCATTCTTCTTGCTTCCATATTCTCCTTGCTCTGGGTGCGCATCGATCCCTTCACCTCCGACTCCACAAAGGCTTCATCAAGTGGTCAATGTGGCGTCGACTGTTAGTAGACTTGGAGCATCATTTTTGTTTGGTGGTAAACACTCTCTCTCTCACCTTTTGTGTGTATATAACAAGAAATCAAAGAACTGAAGAAATCAACAGGATTTAAGTCGTGCGTTCCTTGTGGGCCAAAAGGGGGTCTGTTTTGGTGGATGAAAATGATGAACCATTTGTCTCCTTTTTGGTTGTATCTTCTTCCTCAGACGTTTGAGTTGGTTCTTATTGAATTGGGTTTCGTGAAGTCTAATCGGATTTTGTCGTTGTTGTGCAGTATTGTGGTGATAAATTGTGAAAGTATACAGAAACTATGTATTCAAGTACCTTGTTTAAGAAGAAAAAGATGTTTGTATTTCTTTTGATGCCAACTTATGTATTATCGCGCCAGAACTAGTACTGAATACAGATTTTTTTTTTTCCCACTTCCATCATATTAACGTGTGGTGTGATATTTCCTAGCTTTTGTTATTTTGTCGTTTTTTTTTGTTTTTTTTCCTTTTCTTTTGCTTCAACATAATAGCTTGGAATTTTTTGGTCGGTAAAAAGTAAACAACCACTTTAATCTATAATCTGTCTATATTTATAATCTATAACCTATCTATAATAACTAATGAGAATGAGGGGTTTTAGATTTTGTAGTTCATGTTTGCTCAAGTTGCTCGCTTGTTTGAGATGTTTTTTTAATTATCATGAAAATTGTGTGAAATTTTAATATGGCGAAATAATAGTGTAGACGTAGAAGGAACAAATCTGAAGATGGGGGATGTATGGAGGAGATAGTGGGAGAGAAGAGGAGAAAGAGAAAAGAATAAGGCAAAATTTATGGTAGGAAGGTATTTTGGCTACAGCGGTGGATTTTGTTGTTTTGACTGTTAAATTAACTTTTTAACGGTCTAATTAAAATTAAAAACAATTCTAGATAGTTAAAAATTATATTGTTAAAAAGTTAATCGCTAAGGTTAAAATGTCTCTTATACCATAAGAGCTTCTTAAACAAGAGAAGAGAAGAGGATTTGCACGTTTGACAATGAAAAAAATTAAAAAAAAAAAAAAAAAGAGAAAACGACACTTGTGTCACTCATTAAAAAGAAGACTAAAAATTACATTCTCTTTTATGAATGAGCATTATTATTAAAATATCGGTAATATTAACTATTATTTACTAATTAAAAAATAGATTCCGTCATTTATTTATGATGATATTTAACAGGTATGGTTCCCTTAGATATATATATATATATATTTTTTAAATGAATACGGGGCAAGTAAGGCATCGGGATGTTTAGTAACACTTCTTTCGTGTAAAGAAGACAAAATAAAGGCAAAAGAGACAATCTCATTCCAAAAAAAAAAAAAGTACAACGCACACACTCATGCATTAATTATTTTCAGACGCTATCTTGACAATTTGGTGGACATTTTTTTTTTTTTTTTCTCGTTGGAGGTCAGAATGCCCAAGCCTATTTGACCGAGTTCCAATCAATAAAAGTAATAAATTTTCACATTTGATAATAAAAAAAAATTATTTAAGTGTAAAAATTTTTACATGTTATAATATTTTGAATTAAAATTAATTAAAATTATTAATTTTAACCACACTTTTAAACGGTATGTAAAAAACGTAACTTGTATACCGTATGACTCACCCTCAACTTTCCCTCTGTTTGACATAATGGTAGGAACTGCTTCCCACCACAAACTCAGTTATAAACATTAAAAAGCTCTCACATGTTACAATAACAAACAAAAAAAATTTACTACAGTATAAAACTTTCACATGATACAATAAAAGTGATTCTAATCAACGATTTTGACCACTTTTCAAACACCACGGATCAACTATCCACCAATCAACTATCCGCTTTAAAGTCGCCCACCAAAACTATATCCATCTTTTCCATTAGGACTTGATCTCATCTTTTGAAGACTTAAAGTGTTACATTTATATAGTGTCAAAAAACAGCTCTCACATATTTACAACCTGAAAATTATGGAATTATTTTGGTTTCGGTAATGATTTAAATTTTCAAGGGACCACATTTTTTTTTTTTTTAAGGAAGAAGAAGAAAACAAAGACCAATTAATTTGACAGGGGATGGAAAATGTAGAGAAATGAGAACCAAAATATTGCAATTCCTAAGTTGAAAGAGCTATCTAAGGTGGCGAATAGATATGTCAAAACAAGTTGGGTCTAGTGGGCCGGCACGAGCACGACACGTTAAAAAGCAGGCACGACACGACATAACACGATTATTAAAAGGGCTACCTAATCCCGCTTATTAAATGGGTTGGGCTTGTTGTAACTTTTGGGTATGAAGCATGTTAAAGATATAGCACGGTAAAAGCTTAAAACGAGTACAAAGACGAGCATATTAAAAGCACGATTGGGGTCCAATTATAAACACGATTAAAATATGCAATTTGTAACCAATTTTACTAATATATTCTATATTTTTATAAATATTTTTTTTATAAAAAAGTTCTAAATTTTTAATCAATTTGATTAAAAAAGAAAAAAGATCAAATAGATTCTTTGTTGTTGGTAAATTGTAAATTGCTAATATATACTTGTCCTTTTTGATTTATATGAAAAACTAAATAGTGAAAACTACACCGTACAAGGTTCTATAATATTGGTGCCTTCAGAAAAAGATTTTTTTCTTTTTTTTATCAATTATGCGCTTTCATTTGTTACGATTTAGTGTTTTCATGTTTTTTTTTTTAATTTAACATTAGGCATGGAAAAAACACATTAATAGCTAAACGTAAGACAAAAAACACGAATATCGATACAAGCACAAGTACGGCCTAAGCACTTTATAGGCACAATCCATTAACAAATGAGGGTTGGCTTTAATGTCATAAAAATTAACTAGGTCGGGTTTAACACTTCTGGCACAATAATAAATGAACAAACCTAAACACAATATGAGACACACTTGGGCTTAAATTAAATGGGCTAGGCTAGCCCATTTGACATCTCTAGTTGTGAATATTATATTTTTGACAAAATTACTCGATTGGTCCCTAAACTTTTTAAAAAGTAACTTGTTGATCTCTTTTTTTTAGCTCAACTAATCCTTAACTCTTAAAAATGATATAAAAAGATTAAGAGTCCGTTTGTTTCAGAGATTTAAATAGAGAATTTAAATAGATATTTAAATTTTTATGTGAGAAAATACTGTAACATAATAATTTAAGTTGTGGTTAAAAATACTAAGCAAATAGGCCTTAAATTGACCTATTAATTTAGCGACCACATGTGGTGTATATTGCTAACTTTTAAGGATATTTTAATAAAATAATATATATAATATTTTCAATAAAATGCTTAACTAAAAATTTAAACAAAAATAAAAAACAAAACAATTCAGACCCAAAAATAAAACCAAAATCACCTTCTTCACCACTTCCGGCGACCCACATCTTCAGCAACCCCCTCCGGCGACCCCCTCCGCGGTGTCTCTCTCTCCACCATCTCCTTTTTCTTCTTCTTCTTCATCCATTTTTCAAAACATCAAACGAAAAACATTAAACGATCAGAGCCAAAAAAAACATTAAATATCAAACCCACCTCAGATTCTCTCTCTAGAAAAACAAAACCAAAAACCAAAAACCAAAAGCAACAACCCGAAATATTTAAAAAAAAAAAACCCCAAACTTCTTTGATACCAATCTCCATCATCATCTTTCCACGCCGCCATTGTTCCACCTAAAACTTCTTTGGCTTCCAGTAACAAAGGTTTATGACCTGCATCTGCCAAAAACTCGCCATAACCAAAAGCCAAAGAATCAATCTTTTGCGAACCCAGATGAAAACAGCATCTGGGTATGTTCCCTCCATTCTGAATATGGACGCTGGTGGTGGTTTTTTGGCAGCTCAAGTTTGCCGCAGATTTTCCTGTGGATATGAGATTTGGGTTTTCAGACACTATTTTTAATTTTTTTTTGGGGTTTGAGGTCTGGATTTGTTGGTTTTGATGGTCATGTAGTTTGCCAATTTCTTAGACATCGTGTAAAAAGGAGGTTTTTTTTTTTTTTTTTTTCCATTCAATAGAGCCCTGAGGTGCTGGGCGGTCTTTTCGGCCTCGAAGAGGAACCGCTCGAAGCCGTCGTTGGCGCTCCGCCAGGCGTCCCTCCAGGCCTCGTCGGAGGGCATGCGCTTCGCGAAGCCGTCGAAGTCGTTGCAGCGGCAGAAGGCCAGAACGACGAAGCCCGAATTCGGGCGGTGGTTGTTGCGATGTCTGGCAGTCGCCGGGAAGGATACTGCCCAAGGATTCCATCGGAGAGTTGTGACCATGCGAGAGCTTCTGGAATTAGCGAAGACGAAGAAGATTAAAATTTCTTTTTCTTTTTTTTCGGTTAGGTTTTTTAATTTTTTAAATAATTGTTTGAGTCTTCACGTCAACGTCCGTTTTGATAAATAGATTTTGAATTAGTAATTTATTTTGACTGTCTAGCAGTAAATTAAAGTCATATACTTTTCGCACGACATAAATACTAAAACTTAAGTTGTGACAGTTAAATTAGTCTTTTTCGCCAATTTTAAAAGTTTAGAATGGTTAAAGTAAAATAAATAGAAACTAATAAGTCATATTTTAAATAATTTGGGATCAATTAAACAAGTTACTATATATTTTTATATGGATGGAAGATAGAGAAAAAAATAAAAAAATTCATGAGCTAATTTATTTTACATTCATTCACCCAAAAAAAAAAAAAAATACAATTATATGAAAGTAAAACTCACCCATTCCGCTCCCAAAAAGCCCTTCTTCTTCTACACCAATCTTGCTTTTTAGTTCTTTTTTTCAAATTCGTTTCTGAAGACTCTCGCCCCTTGTAAAATTTTCAGTCTCCAAGGCTGTTTTGTGCCGATGGGATGATTTGAACCTAAACACAGAAAATTATGAATTTTATAATTTTTTTTTGTTTTTTACTGATCCTTTCCTTTTTTTATTTTTATTTTTTTGGAATCAAAATTACACTTGTCTTGGTTAAGAGCCTAGTGTTTACGTTTTGCTTTTCAACCTTTTCTTGGCAACAAATTCAGCTTTATGGTATTGGAATTTATTGCCCTCTAGAGTCACGTGTGCATGTTTTCTTGCGTGGGTAAAGAATTTGAATAAAAATTTAAATTTTTATAAAAAAAAATATTATAATAAAATAATTTAAACTGTGATTCAAATTTATGAATTAAACAAACTCGTAAAATAATGCTACTGAATGTTCATTTGTTATTCTTTGCTTGCAGGCAATTTATTTGTGTTGCGTTCTTTACCGACAAAGTGAAAAAAAAAAAAAGGAATACCATTTCTCAAGCAAAGTATCACTTAATAGGAAGTCCAAGGTGTGAATTGAAACTAAAAGATAAAATTGAAAGTAATGTAACATGTGAGAGCTTTATACTGTAGCATACTTTTGTTTTGTACCATAAAATACGAGAGCTACATACTGTTTGAGTTCAAATTAATGAATTAAAATTGAGTTTACCAAATATCTTATCAATGCCATAAATAAATATTTGCTGTCTTCTTCTTCTTCTTCTCCCTTTTTTTTTTTTTTTTTTTCTATATAGTTACGTGTAACATGGATGGCTTTGTTTTTCTAGCAAGAGCCTTCCAAATATTTCATCTTTAGAGCTTCAAATGCCATGTCCAACCTCTGTATGTGTTCCAAGGCGTTTTTGTTGTACATGAACACTCCATAATACTAATCAAAGCTATCTCCGTTAGTGTTACGCAAAAGATTCAAAAGCGTATGTACCTTTTTGTGTTGATTGGTGAAGCATCCAACCCAAACCTCTCCATGTGGGTCACGAACTGGGACCAATCCGTGGACATGTTGTGCTTGTAGCACGACATCCACACCATATGACACCTGTCTCTTATAAAGATCCCGAGGAGTCCCTTGCACCATTTGGCTTGGGTCCTATTGTTTCTATGCAAACCTTGTTGTCTATTAAAGGAGGCCAACGCAGGAGAATCTCTTGCTCTAGGACGTGAACATCGGGTGGGTGCAAAGGATGTCGGGCTTGTTGGGCAAGTGCTTGAGAAGGTCCCAAGGGAATTCCTTGATAGGGAGGATGTTTCACTAGAGCTGTTGGTTTATGAATACGATGAATAGGATATTTAACAACCTCTTTGTTAACGTCCTCTCTTTCAAGGAATTCCCTCGCAACCTTCTCCTTAAGAAGTTGCCCGACGAGTTTGACATCCTCTGCCCTAACCAATGTTCAGGCCTCAGAACGGGATATTCTCCTAGGTTGCCCTCCCCTCCACACATGAATAGGTCCTGGTCAGAAACGACGACCCGAGCCGAGTAGTGCATGGAGTTCCTTGGGATCTTCGCAAGAAAAGGGTGTCGCATAGTGATGTTGTGCTCCGAGCACAACAAAATTGCGACTGGGTCCTAGTTTGTGACTCACAAAATGAGTTGTTTTGGGGAAGTTCGGATTGGAGTCTCTGCCCATTAACAGAAAAAGGTACGAGACGTCGTTGAATCTAGCCATAACACTAGTGAAGATAGCTTTGATTTGTATTATGAGCTATTCATATACAACAATAAAGCCATAGAGCAGACAGAGAGGTTGGACATAGCATTTGAGGCTCTGAAGATCGAGATATTTGCAAGGCTTTATCGGTTAAGAAATTGAAGTAAGAGTAAAAGACGGCGAGAGATATCTCTCAGTGATTAAGTTGCTTCAGAGTAGTACTTTTGCACCAGCTCGGAAAAATGGTGTTGTTCGCCAGTTTAGTACTAGTAATATTATTGGCGATGAAATTTTGATCAGCTGCATTCAAGTTTCCAAAACCAAGAAGCCCCTCTTCTTCTACATCAATCTCGCCAAAGTACGCCATCCTTCCTCTATTTCTTTCTTCTTTTTTTTTTTTTCCTTTTCTTTTCTCAATTTGTTCATATAAGTTTTGCTTTTTCTATCTTTGAAATTCAGTCTCTTAAGGCTGTTTTTGGATTCTCACATGAAGATGCTTTTTCAGTATGATGAGTGATGGCTGCTGCTGCTGCTGAAGAGATTATCGACTATGAGGAGCAGAGTTGAATCTTGTCTGCCCTGAAGGCTAGCCTGTTGATCAGTTCTATTTAGTTCCTTACAGTGGACGTTTGTGACAGACTGTTTCTTTTCCTTCTTTTGGCTGATGAGGTGATCTGGTGATGTTCACCTGCCAGGATCATATTTCATAGATTCTTGTAGAATACGCTTTGATATTCAAAGAGAAAATTCAAATTTGTCGTGTGCTTCCCATTCTTCTTGGCTTTTTATTTCTGCAAGTTTGAAAATCTTGTTGTAAGTTCTAGTTTTACAGTTCAGTAATTTCTTTAAAATTTGTACTTTCTTTTCTCTGCGGTCGAGATTGGAACTTGGATAGCTTCTTTTTTCTTTGGCCTTTCTTTTTTCTTTTTCTTTTTTGGGCTAAAACGTTTTGACAACTTTTGACTCTTGACATCGTTCGAGGCAACTACAAGAACCTCATTGGAAGGAGTAGGGAAATTCCTGATTCTGACCAAGTCAAGTCGCCTTGAAAAACTATCAATGCATTTGATCTCGTAGCATAGCCGACCAAGTATGATGTAAATGCGAATATTTCTCATTATGATATGAGTAAAGCTGCTCAAAGAAAAACGGGTCGATTAAATAAACTCTCAAAACACCAGTTCTAACCTCAAAAACAAGGCTCCCTGAACTGAATCGCAAACCAAATCCAGCAGTTAAAGAAAGAAGGGCAAAAATAAATAAACGCTGTGTTCTTGAAAGCATTCTAAGTTTCCTCTCTGCTACCGCGAACACAAGTGTATGACTTCTGTTTTACTTCGTCAAATAAAACCTACTTGTCTAAGCTTCCTCATTGTTATCCACCAAGATCCTCTTGCACGCCTCGTAGCACATGAACGAAATTCCGGCAGCAGGCACCAACTTCATGCAACTAGGACCAAGCCCTCTATATAAGCCCTGAATTCCTTCTTGTTCAAGTATGCTTGCAAGTGCGTGAAAAACATTCTTGTATACCTGCCTTCCACTTATGGCCCCAACTTGCATATGCTTGCGAGCAACCTCGAGTGGGAAAGTTGCACTACTTGAGATAGCGCCAGCTGCTGATCCGATGAGAAGGGTTTCGATGTTTCCAATCTTCTCTTGCTTGAAAACCTTCCGATAAGCCTTCCGTAATGTGTCGTAAGCGAAGTAATTCGTGGCTGCATATGGGATTACTCCGATGAGACTTGGCGCCAGACCTCTGTAGAGTTCTGCAGGTCCCTCTTCTCTCACTATTTTTAAAAATGCATCAAGAAGGCCATCATAGACTCCTCTCTGCACAATTGACAATAATATAGATGGTGAAATTCCAATATGCTCGTTTAATGTAGAAACAAAGAGCACGGTGTTCTCTAAGTACCTGTATGGTTAGTCGTGTCTTGACTAACTCAAGGGGATATGTGCATATTGTTGAGCTGACTCCAGCACAGGCCCCCGCAACTAACGAGGCAGGAATTGGGAGTTTGGGCTGTTCGCCAGGTTTTGGTGATAAATGCTTGTTAACCGTGTCGTAAGCAAAGAGCTGCAGACACAATTGTAGAAAGATTTAGATACAAAACATCAAGTTATATTTCAGAGTTCAGAATATTAACCATGAATGTGTAGTATGAGTTCTTTAATTTGTTATCCTAAGTTGCATACGCAAGCCAAACCATTTATTCACAACTTAAAACTAGAGTTTCATTGCAAGCAGTTTCTCGAAGACCATCTTACCCCCATTAAGTTAACACTGTATGAAAAGTTATTTCCTGGTTACATGAGAAAACAAGAGAGAGTAAGTAAAAAAAAAAAAAAAATTCCATTCTACAGATTCTAAAGATCTTTAATTTATTCAGTCCAATACGTAAATCTTCATTCACATACCAAAAGGAATACAAGTCCAATGTCAATGAAGGCCTAAAAGAAGTGTCAAGTATATGTTACTTCTCACAATAACCTTCTAAAACTTAAAAGTTACAAGCTACGTTTGCTCCACCCGCTTTCTTCAGACATAATTAAAGCGTAATCAAACTTAACCAAATGAACACTCCAAAGATAAAACGAAAATTGCCAATCCTCATAAGCATTTGTATTTCACAAGAAACCAAAAACACAATAACTTTTAGTTGAAAAAGCATATAAGAAAGCTATAGCACTTGGTCTTCCAGGAGGCCAACTGAACACTACCAAAGCACATGCCTCTTTCTACAACATCAATTGCAACAAGTAAACAAGGAAACGAACTAAAAAGCAACTTACAAAAGAAGTTCCACATTCATGCAAACAACAAAACAGAATGACAAACGCAAATGCAATACTCTAAGCATCAAAACAAACCAAAAAGCCAACAGGGTTTGGGACAAATTGTGAGCAACCGACAAGAAAACAAAGCAATCCATTCACCTATTTTATCAATTCAATCAACAATAACACCAGTTACAATAACAAACCCAAGCAATCAATTAACCAAAACAGAGCAAGGTAAACAACACTTTACTAGAAAGGCTGAGAATTGATCACCTCTATGGCCTTGCTCGGCGCAACCCGAATCACATTGACGAAATTGCCCCTAAACAAACCCTTCCACCCATCTGTCTTCATGATTTCACGGAAAACCTCCGTCGTCGAGTGCCCGCTGCTCCCCACCATCAGATGCGTCCTAATGGTCTCCAGCGGCGCCACGGCGGTCCGCGAAACCGCTCCGGCGATCGCGCCGCTTATCAGCCTCCTCAGCGACGGATTCGAGACCTTAATCTTCAATTTCAGGCCTCCATTTTTCTTCTTGCTCTTCTCCACTCTCTTCTCCTCCCGAGCCCCAAAAGTCCGAATTCCCTCACTGTACTTCACGTACAGGTCGGTGTACGGAAGCTTCAATCCGCCGCCGCCTTCCTCCCCGCCGCCACGAGGGTTGGGAGAGACGCCGCCGCCGCCGTCGCCAAAACCGCTCACACCGACCTGGCCAACGCTGGCGAACAAGCCGCCAAGACGGTAGTAATTCGGCTCCTGAGAAAACCCCAACCCGCAAACAGAGAAAACGACATCGTTATCCTTGTCGTCGAATGGCTGAATTTCTCCCCTTTCACCCATTAATAACCCAGTCCCTCGTGCTTAAGCTTTCTTCTTCTCCTCCTCCTTCTTCTTCTAGGCTTTATCGAATATAGCTAAAAGCCTGAATTCATTGTTTTTCCCAGCTCTTGAGAGGAAAGATTGGATTTTTAATAAATGGGTATCGGAAAAAAAATTAAATATTTTTACACGAGGGAATAAGGGGAAAAAATATCAATAAACCTCAAAAACAAAGAATAAACACGATAAATGAATCGGACAGAGGAGGCGGCAACAGCGAGAGGAAGGAAAATCTGGAAGCAAACCTTAAAGAGAGAGAAAGAGAGAACAGAGAGAGGAGTAGGTGAATGGCGAATCTCCCTTTCTCTCTGTTTCTCTGTTGGGGAGTCTGCGGGACGTTTGTTTATATATGTGTAATTATATGGGCGTGTGTACTGTCCATAGTGTGTGAATATATTTCTATATGTGTAAGTAAATGTGTGAGTTTGAACTGCTTTCGGTTTTAGCTTAGGTTGCTGTCTGACTCGTGGGGGTGTGTTGAGGAGGAGTTAGGTTCAGGTTCAGGGGAGTGACAAACGTCCCGTTACCAAACAAACCGACGCCTTTGTGTCGACTTAAGGACCTGTTTGCTTCAAACTTCTTTGGTTGGGGTGATCTTCGCACCATTTTTTTTTTTTATTTGTGCAAATAACGAATCTTTTCTTTGTCTTAAAAAAAAAAAAAAAGGAGAATCTTTTTCCCAATTAAAAAGAGAAATAAATAAATGGGTCAATATCGAGTGTGGCCCAAGGCTTCTGAAAATTCGGTGTGCGGGTCCCCATGTATTGCTGGTAGGAAAAGGCAATGAGCAAATATAATATGGGGATGATTATATAAATTTGGATTGTTTTCCATCTTAGAGTTGAGCAATGTTATATTGACTTGCTAATGTTAAATTTTGATATTTGAATGTGAAAAAAATTTTCGATGCTGTGTCATTCTCTAAATTTATTATTATGTTTTGCATTTGATAGATTTAACATTTGATTTTTATTAGTTAATTTGTTAACATTTTTTAATCATTATAATATTATCACTTTTAGTGTATTTTTATATCATAAATTTGTTCTTATAACTTTTAAGATTTAATAATCATGACAAATAATATATATAACATCAAAAATAATATTATTTATTGAAGTATAAAGTAAAATAATATATAACATTTTTAATAGCATATATAACATGTGCATTAACTTTATATACTCTAAACGTAAACACACCTTATGTTTGGCAATGGTTCTCATCACTCAGTTTTCACCACAAACTTAGTTATGAACAGTAAAGAGCTCTCACATGCTACAGTAATAAAAAAAAAATTGCTACAATGTAAAACTCTCACATGCTACAGTAAAAATGGTTCCTACCACCATTCCAAACACCAACTAAATATAGTCTTATATGCAGGAATAATTCAACTTTCTTTCTGTTTTGCAAATATTGTTAAAAGAAATGTCTTTTGAAGTGTTTTGGTCAGAATAAACGTATGAAAAATACTAAACTGATTCAAAGTCATTTTAGTCCATACAACACACACAAAATCCACCATAAATCCCAATTCAAATTCAAAAAAGTAATTTTTTTAAATGAAGAATGAACATTCGCCAATGAGTCTCTTGAGTCTAATGTGGGTTTGGCAGCCTATGGGTAGCGATGAAAATTGTGCTTGGGAGAAGGATAGAATTAGACTATTATTTATTGGGAGCAAAAATAAATAGACTAAAATATAATAATGTTAACTAAATAGTATATTTAAAACAAAATTTACTTTGGTATAAAATGACATAGAGAAAAATACAAAACAACATTAAGATAACAAAAAACGAAAACAAATAGAAAGAGATCAAGAAAAAGAAGAAAAAAGATTTAGTAAAATTAAAAATTCAAGTATTTAAAAAGAGCATATGATTCTAAAAATACTATGTACTTAAATATTTTTAAAAATGTGTTATTTGTTTACATTAAGAATTAAAACTGTGTTATTTAGTACAATTTTTTTTATGTGGCAAACACGAATTTTTCAGTTCAAGTTGAGTCAGGTTTGAAAAGTGTATACACATCAGGAGTTCAAGTTTAGTGGAACCATCTCGAACCCCACTACATTTAATTTTCATTTTTTTAGGGTCCATTTAGTAAATGAATTTGAATTAGTGATTTGATTGAGCTAGTGTGATTTGAGTTAGTGATTTGAATTGTTACCTGAATTGGCATTTGGATGTGCATTTAAGTTTTAATTTGAATATGGAATAAAATTGAAATTTGTGTTTGAAGCGGTAGTGAAAATATTTTTGATTTATTAACAAATCTAATAAAATTTTAATATTAATTGTTCTAAAAAATATGCAATATAGATTTTAATTTATTTCTTTCTTTATTAGGAATATAATAAAAAGAATTATTTCAATTGTATATCAAATGAAAAAGTTATGATTTTTTTCCTCAAATATAGGAGAAAGAATTTTTGTTTTTACTATAAAAAATATATCCAAGTATCAAAAGTTTAAGGGGAGCAGTACTCTAAAAATTTAGATTAAGATTTAGATTTTGCAAAAAATAAACACGTATTTAAAAAATTCTTGATACTCGAATCTAAGTTTAAATCTATTGAATATCAAGAGTACTAAAAACAAACAACCTTTTAGAAATTATAATATATGTGTTCGGTGGCTAGATCTTTGTTGTTTAATTTTACACTGCACGAGTGTTGTTTGCATTTTGGAACCTCAAGTATATAAGGTGATGAAATTTTAAGATAGTTAAATATATATTAGTTTAATTTTAATAATTGAATTAACGGGTCACTTGGAGTTGCGGAGAACCCGACCGTTGGGCGGGCACGAAAAGGTTGACCTGTCTGGTTGACATATCTATCCATGACCATGAGACTGGGATTTTCAATTTTGGATTGTTCAGACACAATAATTAAATACCTCTTTAATAATGGTATCTTCTCTAAGCAAATCACCATATCCGTAGGATGGGATTCTACAGTGAACGCTGAGATCTACGTAACTAAACAATCAAGAAAATTAGTGCAACAAACGCAGTATTGGATATAAAAAAGATTGGAGCTGTCGACCGTTGTGGTTCATCCCAAGAGTTGTTCTACATCCACTGAGTCCGTTGTATTATGCTTTTACAGATTGACAGAACAGTACACTGAACGTTCGTTCGCTCCCTCCTCTTTGTATACAAGCTCTTTCCAAATCCTTTTTATTTTTTTCCGTTTTTCTTTTCTGAACTCTCCCTCTTTGCATACATTCATTACATATTTATATATCTTCCATGGAGAAGGTTAACTCCCCTGTCTCCATTGTGCCCACGCCCCAATTAAATAGACAGTTTTTTTTTTTTTTTCACTTATTTCCTTTCCACATGGCCTAAATCAGCAAGTTAATTAACCTGCTTCTAAAACACACCTTCAAAAAGTGATGGTTATTACCCATGATTGCATCTCGGGGCAAGAAGGTGCTTTGGGCTTTAAGTCGTTGGGCCTCACATCCTGGTTAGGCTGATGCTTGGGTTTTTGCTCCCACATTAATCCCGCATTTCTTGGCTGTAATGTTTTAAGTCCAGGGAATGTGATGCTTAGTTTGGCCCTTCATTCGTTAATTCATTTCCTTTGCTGAGTGTTGCCACATGCCTTGACCATAAGTTTCCATCGCGTGGAAGAGAGTTTTTGAGAGCAAAGTTTGCAAGATTCGAACGTTTCGTGGGAGGACTTGGGATGAGATCTCCACCTTGGAATGGTTCAGAGGTTCATCTATTTGATGGAACTATCGAGCGATCCCAACAGGTATCCATATTTCACTTCTTGAGTGGCTAAATTGGCCGTTTGTCACTCGCGTTATGTTGCGTTGGGTGTTTGGCTCGCCTGTTTGCTTCATCCCTTGATTAACACTGCGGCTTTAATCGCAGAGTAAGTGTTGTCAACCCTGAAGGTTAAGGTCCCTACTCCCGACGAAGTCGCAAGGCAAAGGTTGGCTGAAAAGAAAGCGGCTCGCAAAGCACGAAAGAAGGCAAAGTTGGACAAGCCTTCAATGAGCATTCCCTTTAAACCTTTACCAAAGCGAGCAACGGTTGACCCTTATCAAAGCAAGCTGCGGTCGAGCCTTCGAAAGGAGAAGAAAACTTTCATTGCTCTGATCCTTCCAAGAAGAGGAAAGAAACGTCAGAATTAGATGAAGAAGACAATTTGGTTCTTCAAATCCCTCGTTCTGGTGGCATTCTTGAAGATCGAGATATGGCAATTGCCGCTTCCTGCGGGCTCGTTCTAGCCGCTGATGAATCAATCCTCAATTCCAAGCCCACTGGGGCCTTGTATGAGGAGTGGGCCATCAAAAAAACTAATGTAATATTCGATCGCTCGTTAACCTTGCTGTTAATAAAAGTGTGTTTTGTTTTATATTTGTCATCGTTCGCCTCTTGATCAATGACTAACCAACTTTCTCAATGGAAATTGTGCAGGTGATGACGATTGTCAATGTGTTGAAGGCTAAACTGACAACGATTGTTTCTAGTTTCTAATCCACACTACATATTATGGTATACATTCTCTTAAAAAGAAAAAAAATTAATAAAAAACTTCACTTTCCACTCCAATATACACACCTGAAATCCCAATTGTATTTCGTTTACAACCTTATCTATCTAAGTATATATTTCTTCACTTCAAAGTTCTCCCCCTCTCTCATTTTGTTTGATCATTGCCAACCTCCATATCCATGCCTCTCTTTCACCTGGTCTTCTTCTCGTCAACATCGTCGGCCCTTAGGTATTTGTTTTCTTTTTATTATGTTTGGTTTGTTAGTATGAGCTTCATTAGACGTTCAATATATGATGAACTTTTAGCTTTATATATATATTTTTTATTTTGATAAATTGTTAATTTAAAATTTTTCTTTTTTATAATGTTCAATTCGATTAACTTACCTAATTCACCCGAACTTTAATTGGGTGGGTTGCTTTTTAAATTTGGTTCTATTAGGTGGATTAAATCTAAAATCAACCCATTCAAACTTTGATTGGACAGGTTGAAAAATTTCTAAAATCTACGTAACCCACTAGATTTTCACCCCTAGATGAGAGGGTTTTAGCTTCCTACTTTTCGACAAAGGTAGATTATCCTGATCTACTTTTCTGATAGAGCCGGCTTAAGGATTTCTTTCACATTGAGTATGTAAAAAATGTGAAAGGTCATCGTTTACATGAGCGATTGATTGTTCAATCAATCGACCATTTGCTTAAGTGTTTTGATTCTGAGTGTTAATAGTGAGTGAGTTGTTTGAGAGCGAGCACTAGAATTGAGCTCTGACTGAAAGAGTGATGAGCACTTGAGTCACAGCTAAATCGTTTAGCTACGAGTGCTTGGGTTGCGAGGATATTGGTCAGCAATGACCAAGTGTGAATTAAAAGTGACCAAGTCCTTTCCTCACAAGCCCAATTACATCACATATAAGAGTCAGATGTATAATATTCATAGGGTGCTTTTGGTTCAAACACTATAATATGTAAAAGCTTTAGGTTGTAATTGTTTTTTGCTCCACACTATATAGCATGTGAGTATTAGGATCAGTACCCTAAAAGAGCAAACATTTTATTTATAATTAAAGGTAATTTGGATTAAATTAATAAATAAATAATAATGTGAATATTTTATTTATTAATAATGGTCCTCATATTGTTTTTATTATAGTGATTAAGCACTTAAGCAAGCACATGACCTGTGACTATTGTAACTAAATCTCAGCATAGAGCATTTATGGAGTCTATATACGGAATATATACGATTCCAAGATTAACAGTCTAAAATAATAGCATGCAATATATGAATTTAGTTAGGTGCTTTATACATGATAAGATTATAATAGGGATCTGCGTCCAATTGAAGAGGTAGTTTATCTAGGCCGTTGGAGCTGATTAACTCCATGGTAAATACATTGGTGTAGTAGTGATGATTGCACACTAGATTGGACCTAAAGTATAATTGATTTAATAATAATTCTGTTTCATTTAAATCAATTTACTTTCTTAACCATCTATGTGTAATCTTTTAAAGTGGATTCATAACTCCATGTTTGTAGCTTGTATCTTTTGATATGCCAAAGACAAAAGTTTTCATGATCGAAGGTTCCATTATTGGTATGTTGGAGATACAACATATTTGAGAAGAACATAATCTGTATATACAGAATCCATACCTCTAACAAAGAGTCAATGCTATCCTCCCAAAGACATCCTTTGGAAATTGGAAAACAACAAGGCCTTGGTCATATAGATAAATATGATAATCAAATGATTTTTCATTTGTATTTGTTATAAATTAAAGTTTCCAAATAAGTGAAATTAATAATAGAACTTTAAGATAAAATAGTCAGAAGGTAAAATAAAACTAAGTCCTTTATTCAATTTTGGATAGATAACGATACACATAAATATGAGAGCTTATAGACAAGGCTAATTATATTTGTATAGTCCCATAATATGATATATTATCAAGAGTGTAGCTTTGTATGATTCTAAAGTTAATTATTAAATGGATAATTAATCAGGGAATAATTCATCTTGTATTTTTGGATCTTGATAAATATACGTTCATCGGGTCCTCAGACTAGCTCTCTAATTCCTTGACAAAATGTGAAGATGCAGTTACTACAAGTAATACAAGAGGATACGTTGGACAGGATACTAAAACTATTAGTGTGCACATCCATAGTCTAGTTGGATTGTTTGGTACCAAGCACAACCTAACTAGACCGTTGGCACCAACTATAGGTATTTTTGGATAATTAATTGTTTAATTAATTTTAAGAAAATATTTACTCAAATTAATTAATTGTGATTTGAAATAATTAATTAGTTATATTTAAATAATTAATTTAAATCCTAATTGTATTTAAATTTGAATAAAGGATAATTATTCATAATTATTTAAGTTATAAAATTATTTTTAAATAACAAACTTCTAATTTAAATGAACTTATTCGAATTGGCTTTACCTTGAATGATACAGATAATCACAGAAACCTATATTGTGATTAGTTGGAGTTTGAATTCTCCTTTGCCTGGTGTTGGTGTCTAAGGGATAACTTTATTCTTGGAAAGGAGAGAGAAAAAACCTCCTCAAGTCTTGGTACACATTTTACCCCTGCAACATATTCGATATATAGAAGCATTGGGTCCTCATTTATTTTTAGACTGTCATAGTGTAAATTTAAGAGAGTAAAGCTTAGACTACTCTCTTTTAGTGATCCTAGTTCTTCAAGCACTATAATAATTGAAAGAAGAGAAGTTGTAGTAAAGGTCTGCTGAGTTGTGCCTACACACATAATAAGGCTGGCAATTCGAGTCCACGGGTCGGGTTCGGGTCAGGTTGAGCCTTTATTAAAACAGCCAACACTTCAATCCGAACCCGACCCGTGACCCGACAGGTCAAAAAAAGCCCAACATGGATACGACCTGAAGTGTGGACAGGTTGACCCGACTTGACCCGTGTAACCCACCAACATGCTACTTTATGTATATTTGTGTTGATACGATACACTGACCCATTAAACCTGATAGACTGCAACATGATAGACCCAACAATAAGCCTACAAAATAAACAATAACCCAACAAAACAAAACCGTCAAAAAAATTAACAAAACTTTGTATAAGTTTAACAAAAACAAATATGCTAGAAATAAGAATCATGTCAAGTTAGATATACAACAAATGTTAGACTAATTTGACACATTAAAATTAATTTCAGGTTATATGGGTTGCATTAAAGTCACATGAGTTCAATTTGGGTTATACAGGTTGATTAACAATTTTCAGGTCAATTTTCGAGTTAACCTGATTTTGACACGTTTTTGGCGGGTTATTTCGGGTTGATTTTGTATTGATTCGGATTGACCCTAACCCAACCTATTTTCTATGCAGGTCAGACGTGACCCAAATTGCCGGCCCTAACACATAACAACCTGAAGGAATAGTCATAGCATTAAAGGTCCAAGAGTTTAGACTCTTTTAATCGATCAAAAGTACTGCTTTCAGTCTCAATTAGTGAGTTTGATTAGAATTCTTCTTATAGTTTATATCACCTGAGTTCTTATTATAGTTTATATCACTTGAGTTAGATTTTGGGTCATGATTATGTAAAAAATTTTAAAATTTGTTGCATCAATGACTCATTTTTTCTAGTGACCAATAACAAGTGTACCAAACTCCTTATTGGCGTTTAGCTTTTGCTAGAATTCCTAATTAATCATACCAATAGGAATTCTTTAAATTGATTTTGTATGAAAATTTTGTTTCTTGAGGGCTCTATTAGTATGTTTGTTTCAACAATTTAAATGGAAAAACTTCCATTGGAACAAATTTCGCAATGTTTTCTCTTATGGAATTTGAATTCCTATAATAATTCCTATAAGAACTTACAATTCGAATTGGCAATTATATGCACTCTGTGAATCCTATGAATTATATATCGAGTAATGCAAAACGGTCTGTTCATTTGCTTCTATCAGTTCTTCTATTTTGCTTTCTTTCCCATGGCTATTTATAGTGTAAGCCAAGCCAATATTGGGTTGAAAGAATGGCCCACATTGTTTCTTGAAGGCTCTACTAGTATGTTTGGTTCAACAGTTTGCTTTGAACGGGAAAAATTTCCATTGGAACTGGTTTCACTACAATATTTTTTTTTTACAAAGTTAGATTCTTGCGTATTTTCAATAAAACTTAAAATTCATATCGACAGTCCAACTCTCTATATGAATTCTATGAATTATACCTTCAATAATGCAAAATAATCTATCCATTTCCTTCTATCATTTCTATTTGCTTTCTTTCCTTACGCCTATTCATAATCTAGAGTATTTAGGACCACTATCATAGTTTTTTTTAACTGTGGATTGAGTTATGCTGCATACAAAAACTTTTTCATTTTATGCCATCCTCAGTAATAAGGAGAAGAGTAAAATATCTATTATATTCCTGAAAGAATCATTAGGTTTTCTCTTTCTCTTTTCTTTTTTTCTCTTCTCCATCCCTCTCTTGCTGCCATGCACCTGTCGCCCGCCGCTGCAACTTCACCAATGCTACCGAAGTATAAGAGCCATTGAGCACGAAGGACAACTGTCAAAATAGTCACGTTCCTCCGGCATGATCAAGTTTGACCAGCTAGCACTGCCGACGCATTTCGCCTTAGCCAACTTCACTTCTGCGTGAAATCCCTGGAGTCTTTGCTCGAGTTTCCTAAAACTTCTTCTCTTTATGTGGTGCTGAGAGCTAGCGGCACAGAGGAGATTGGGAGATCTCCCTTGTCTCGACAACGGAGTTCCGAGGATCTCCTCCATGCAGAAGGAGATCTCACCACTTGCACTATCGCCACATGTAGATCTCACCGTATTAGATTGACTCCTCTGTCTTGCAGCTTCTCTCCCCGACGCGGCCGCCGTGCAAAAGAGAGTTGGCAGATATGACATTTTGCTCCTTTTTTTTTTTTTTTTTTTATTGTGTTTGCAGTTTTTGTGAATTTTGTGTGTGTTTTTGTGATTTTTCTAGTGATGGCGACAACTGTCGTCTTGCTAGTCTTGCAGTTATCGGCTAATGGCAATGAAAGATACTTGCTGATAGTCAGAACAGATATCGGATACTAGCTATATCCATTCAGATACCGGCTGGTATCCTTGCAGATACCAAAGATTAGCTAGTAATCATGGTGGATACCAGATACTAGCCAATATCTTGAGGGTATATTTGGTATTTTGAAATATAGCGTGTCGATGTGGTGTATCATTCGCTGTAACTATTTTCTTTAGTGGCATAAATCGCATAAATCAATCCAAGGCTTACTTTTGTGGCATATGTGTAGAGCCTCATGATGTAGGCCAAGCCAAATCTTGGGTCAAAAAGATAGTCCACATTGTAATTTTTCATGGCCCATAGCCAACCTTCAAAAGTCACCCAAACCAGGTGCAATTTGATTTAAATCACCATCGCAAACTCAAAACACTCCGTTTTCAGCCAAATAAAAAAAGGCAAAATAAAAAACTTCTGCTAAATTTTTTTTGGAAGGCCTATTCATTTTAATTGATACGAAGAAGTGGCCTAATTTTTCAATGTATTACTACTAGATCCAAAAGATTTGGGAAAGGCTCAACACTTTAAAAGATGTTCGGTAAACTGGTTTAAACTGAAAAAAATTGATTTAAATATTGTAACATATGAAATTTTTATATTGTAACTATCTTTTACTTTACATATAGCATGCAAGAGCTTTACATTGTTATTAATTCAAATCAATGATTTCAACTAATGTGCCAAACACTCTATCAATCTACCTAAAAAAAAACTTTTCTTGTGACTTTTCTTCGAAGTGATTAATGCATTTATGCAAACATTGGAATTGAAGGTCAAGTTTAGTTTTCGTAGACAAGCTGCTCCAATCCCAATTAATTCTATTTCCATTTGATTCAGTTACGGTGAAGATTGAATGTCAATTTAGATTTGTGTTCCACATTCTGTAAGTCTTCACAAAATATGCACGACTTCCTATAAATGATGTTGTTCCACGGCCGTAGACTGACATGAATTTCATACTTGTAAAGAAAGAAGAAAAATTCTAGCCTTTTGATTTCAGGAATGAAACTATTTATTTGTTTGTTTGTTTGTTTGGTATAATAAGGGAAAAAAGATTTTTATATGGGAAAATGTTGCTCGTATCCGGTTCAACACATAGCATAGCACATGTAAGAACTAAGAATGACAGAACAAGTGGTGATGTCCATATTTTTCCTTTCTTGAGAAGGTTTTGGGAAGGTATATATTCCAAATTGGAAAAAAATTAACGCAATTATTGATTCATATAACCTCAAACCATAAGAAACTACGACCGCGATAAACAATCAGTTTATTGATAAATTAGGATAAATTGTTCAAAAATAATAGAGGTGCATTGGGTTATACAAAACAGACATTTAAATAAATAAATATATATATGTATAATCAACCATGTATTTTTTACAAAACCTCTCAATTGATAGAAAATTCCGATCCATTAAAATGCTAAAGCTTACTCTTATCTGATATATTTGATTGTGGCGCTCGGCTCAACTTAAACGTGATAGCATTGCTAGTTTTATTTAGAGCAAGAAAAAACAAAAAGAAAAAGAGAGACCGCCAATGAAACATCACTCCCGCATAATTCAAAAAATATATAAAACTAGGCATTAAATTAAAAGGAAAAAATTTACATTTTTTTCGATACTGAATTTTGATATGTGATAGTGTCGTAACTCGGCATTATATTTAGACCTAGTTATTGTCCAACTATCACGACAATTCGCAGCCTTTTGCTTGAACGAATTTTTCTTCCCCCATAATCTAAGTTTCAACCCTTATAAGCGTCGACCAACAAAAATCATTGTTTTGGAAATTCTTCGAATTGGCATTGCCTTTATAATATATATATATATATATATATATATATATATATATATCAAGTCTTACAACGCTAAAGTTCTAGCTAGTAATCTATCTTGTTCAGTAATCTATCTTTTTCCCTCCTACCAAGAGGAAATTTTGAGGTCAAATCTTCTAGTCCCGGAACAAAAACAATTACCTTTACAAGCATTTGTCCGACTGGAAATTTTCCAAAAGAGAAAAGAATCGAGGGATAACTTGAAATTATCATGCAACAAGTGGAGAAGGCAGTGGGCAAAGAATCTGTACTTCCTAAATTTCTAATGGAATTTATTCTGTTTTCCCAAGTTATGCCACGTACGTCTACACTTTTGGACTGGGAATTCATGTGATATACCTTTGCTAGGTTCTCTTCTTCAGTTAGCTTACTTTCTCCAGTACCGGTATGAAAGTTCGGATATTTGGTATTTTTACCCTATGTTAAACTAATAACTTGCCTTTAGAATTACTAATTTCGTTTCCAATGCAATTAGTACTATACGTCGACCATTAATGATGGTGGCATGGTAGTAAGAATGTCCAAGCGTTTATTTCTATCCACCTAAAGTTTGAGTCTACCAAACAAAAAAGTTTATCCTTTGACATTAATTGTATTGATTGGTGAACCCTATGAATCATGGAGTTGATAGTTGTTGTAGGTCTAGGGTGGGGGAGTACACTTACCATCTCACCATTAGTCCAAATACACTCTACTAGTAGGTCTTAAGGTAGTTCACAGATTGAATTTTACGAATTTAAGGTCAATCTATAATTCAATTCAAAACCTTCGAATTGAGAAAATTTCAATCTGCAATCCGATCAAAAACTTTCGGATTGGATTCACAGATTTGCTGATTAAGCTATGATCTTTTAAAATAAGAATATTGAAGGCTAATTTTTTCAACATCAAATATTAAAATAAACAATCTATAATATAAAATAACTTAATACAGTTAAGTTTGGTACAACCAATTATTAAGACAAACTAGTTTCAATAAAACTTAAAATCAAGTCTTTAAAAAAAATCAAAATGAATTATTGTTCATTCATTAACAACACTTAAAACTTCAAAGCATTTCAACTTCATTCACTTCTCTTACGATTTCCTATTTCTAACTTGATTTCTGCTTTTTAAACATAACCCGATAATAATTGCTTGGCAAAAAAACATGGGAATGTTTTTTTTAGAAAAAAAGAAAAGTTTTATTTAGATATATATTATTAGCATTATAAAATTTATAAATATATATGAGGTTTTGGATTGACAGATTAGACAGATTGAAAATTTTTCAATCTATAATCTGATCTAAGACCTTTGGATTAGGATTTTCTCAATCCGAAACTAATCCAAAATTCTTCATAATCTAAACTAAAACCTTTAGATTTGATTGGATTAGATTAGACAGATCTCACATATTCATGAAATTTCATGAACACCCCTTATAGGCCTTGAGCTATGGCCGTGTGAAAACATCACTAGTCTTTTTTTTAAGTCAGTACTATACATTGCTGCATAAAAAATAGCGCAATATACATTGGGTGGCGCCTTTCTTTAGGTACCTGTTAGGCACGGACATAATGTATGGTATGGCTGGTTTCTATCTGTATCTAGTTTTACAGAGCTTTAACTAGATTAACTAATGTTTTGCTCAATTCAATAGGCTGCACTAATATAGATATGTATAATATTATATATATTTTAAAGTTTTAGTCCGCTGAGATGGTCATTTTGGCTTTTCAGTTTGCTGAGGTTGAACACATATTTATATGTTAAAAATAAAATCAGCACTAAGATGGATCTTTATTAGATAAAGAGATCAGATCACGAGGAGGGGATATAGATATATATATATATATATATATATATCAACATATATATGTGTGTGTGTGTGATTGATTGACGTATGATTTTATTTGTGACCAATCTAGACGAACGGTGAAAGCTGGTTGGCGTGTATATTTAAATGTCAAAAGTAGCTTTAAAGTCTCAACTCATACATCCTTTCCCCAAAACCGAAAGCAATATATATTTTCCCACCAACTTTTTATGTGATATTCTTAATTAAAAGAGACGATGACAACATCTGAATGGAAATCCTCAAAGGCAACCGTGATGCATATCCTCATTTACCGGCGAGAATGATCTCCATCACATAATTTTAAAGCGTTATCATCGCTTGCTACAACATTAATATAAATATATTTTAACAGCATATAAAATAAAAGAAAATTCAACATTAACACGCACCACGAGAATCCCAAAGTCATGTGACTCAAAAATGATCTCGAAGCTAGCATAAACACGTAAGCACTGATCTCTTGCAGATCTAGAGGGAGAGTTTATTTCCTCCTTTTATATATAAATGCATGATCGTCACAAGGAACAAATTAACCATACAAACACCCCATTAAGCAGTGCATATATAGACAACAACATGAGAAGTTTCTTTCTCATGGCAATAATGCTTTTCATAATAAGCTTAATCTGTGGAGAAGTTCCCCTCGTTCTGGGGGATATCGGAACCGCTACTTCTTATGGTCCTCCTTATATACGTGAGTTTTAGCTATATAATATATGTATACGCGTACTTATATTTATACAGACATATATTAACATTCAAGTGAACCTCTTATATATATATATATATATATGTTTTATATGTTTGTGCAGCTACACTGTGTGACGGAGATCGGCAGGAGCAGTTCCCACCGGGGAATCTTTTCGTGGCGGTGAGTGAAGGGTTGTGGGACAACGGCGCGGCATGCGGGAGGCGCTACAGATTGAGGTGCCTGAGCGGCAACAATAAGCCATGCAAAGTTGGCAACATTGATGTCAAAGTAGTGGATTTTTGCAGGCAATTGCCATGCCCTTCTACCATACTCTTGTCCAATGATGCCTTTAAGGCCATCTCTCGCTTTCCCATCGCGAGAATCAATATTGAATACGTCCAGTAAGTGCTGCTAATTATTGAACTAATCTTCTCGTGTTAAAATATACGTGATTTTAATATTGAATGCTTTTATTTTATTTACATAATTTGTTTACTATTGACATGTTTTATGATGTTGGTTTGCGCAGGATATAAGAGCAGATCATGAACTAGATATATATGCGGGTGTGCTGACATGTTATCAGCAAGCTAGTTGCAATTTGGAGAGTACTATTGTAGAACACTTATATTATAGTTTAGTTAGAGGTTAATATTAGTAAATTTCTGCTTAAATATGCACTGCATCTCTTTATTGTGTATTAATGAATCATTTGTTCATGATCATGCTGCAAACTGAATGTGTAAGCTTGTCTTTGTTAGATTAATATATAATTGACTTGTTTTTATTTCTTAGCTGATCAAAAAAAAAAAAAATATTGCATCTATTTCTTATATATATTTATTAACGGAATATGCAAATTGGCTACTTAATATAGCAAAAAAAAAGCAAGAGACTTTTTTTTAAAAAAATTGCATTTCTTATGGCTTAGGATAAAAGCTAAACTTTCCAAGGGACATGACTTGTTGTAGATCGCAAGCTGAATTATGGGTTCATTTGAAAAATCAATTAGAACTTGAAGTTAGAACTTACATACTGTAGTGTGTGAAAGTTTTATACTATAACAAATTATTGTAGTATATAAGAGCTTTACATTGTAGCAAATTGAGTTTCTTTTTTGAACATGCATCCAAAAGGAAGCTTATAGCTAGTTTATATTCATGTACTATCCACTATAGATTAATGATTAAGAAAGTTGCTCTTGTATCCACTCATGTACAACCATTTGGAACACAAAAAGGCGGCTGTATTAGAGCAAGCTCCGCAAGCCATTTATACAATGGACCGAACGTATCTTAGCTGAGCCAATTCCATTTCAAAACTGAATAGAATCACTATTTGTTAAAATAGAAGAGTATCATTTTTAAACGCGATTGAATGCACATGTTTTGGTTTTCGATTCCTTTTCCTTTTAATTTGCTTACAAAGTACTCATATATACACACACACATATTTTTCAACTAAAAGTTCATTTAAAACTCAATTTTTTAAGAAAATATACTGTAACAAATTTGGTTTGAATCATAATTTTATAGTCTATACTCTACTTTCAAATGACACAAACCTAGACAAAAAGAAGCAAATAACAAAGGAGTGAATATCCTCCACTCGAATGGCTAACAAGAAAAAAAAAAAAGGAAAGAAAGTAAACAAGTAGTCAGAAAGAATGCAAAATAAAATGAAAATCATAAACAAGCCAAAAAGGCTAACAAATAAGAAAATAAAAAAAATTTAAAACCACTCTTATATATAAAAAAGACCAATGACAATCAGAAGAATAATATGAGTTGAGCTAATCTAAATTTATTTACAAAGCTTAAAATTGTTGGGATATGATTTAGTCAGGCTCAAATTGCGAGACAAAGGCCCAACATGAGAAGCCTTGACCTTGGAATGAACGGATCGAGCCCAACAAGAGTAGCTAGATCAAGCCCAAATTCACTACTAAGTTTGCTAATTTAATCACTTAATTTGAGGGTCCGTTGGATTCGATTACTTTTGGTTAGCTGAGGAGAATTTTTGGTCGTTTTGATTGGAATGATGACTAGTGTATAGTGTACCGTTGTAGATCTCTTTGAGTTTGGGTTTGTTGGAGTCAATTGGAAGGACTTGCACCACATACGTTGGAAGGTGTCCACTAAGCCACGGAGAAAAACATGGGGGTTGAGGTCCGAAATGTGTTTCCAATATGCAGATGACACATGCCCTGCTATTTTAAGCATCATCAAGCCCATGCTTTTAACTTGCTGAAACCCAACCCACGATCTTACTGAAGATCTCTATAAATAGAGGCTAGGAACATCATTGAAGGGATCCCAAATTTTCCCATACAAAAACTCTGCAGAAATTATTTCAGAGCCTTATCCTAAGTACATTCTAGTTTTCTCAGTTCATATTTTTGTACCTTGTACTCAGTTCAATATATAGTGAACAACAATGAATATAGCTCTCATTATATAGTGAACCACTATAAAACTTTACATGCGGTAGCTTTTACTTTATAGCATTTGTTTCCTCTTTCATGATTTTGATTTGCCTCTTTCATTATTAAAACACAAATCTTGTTTATGAAGCTTGCTAAGGACCTAACAACGACGATTTGAGGGCTTAATAACCCTGAATAGGATTTCAAATAACGTTTTAACAGATTTTGGTTTAATTGTAAATCCAACATCTACAAAATCCCTCTCTCAAAATTATGTATTTGACACAATAGAACATAAAAGATTTACAGTACACTCTTCCATTTACCTGATTATTATTATTTTTTTAAGAAAAACAGAATAATCTGTTAATTCTACAAGTTAATTAACACATATTTTGGTGAAAAATAAAATAGAATTGAAAATCGCAAATAGCAAAATAGCACAAGGGCTGCTCCCATTATTTAATTGGGTTAATCCAATAACTATACCTTTTAGTTTTTATTATTTCTCAATTTATCCTTTTATTTTTAGAAACTACATAAGTATTCTTTGAATTTAAAAAATTTGTTTCAATTTAATCCCTTGTAGACTTTTTTGACTTGAAAAAACATATAAATAAGATAAAAATACTCTTAACTAAATTTAATTTGTTTATGAAATATATGTTTCTTCTTGAAAAAAATTTTAAAAATATATTTTAAAATTTAAAAAGTCATAAAACTTAAGATCTTTTTTATTTTTTAATCTTGATGTTTTGTTTTAAGATTTATTTTATGTTTTTAAAGTATAAAATATTTATCATAACTATTTAACAATAGTTATGTTGCTTTGCCTAATTTTTTCTATTCATGGAGATGAAATTAAAATAAGTTGTTAAAATTTCAAGAATACCTTTGTAGTTTTTAAGAACAGAGGGACAAATTGAGAAATAGTTAAAACTAGAAAATACAATTATGTAATTAACTCTTGTTTAATTTTCATAATGTATAGGTCAGTGCCAAAGTATGCTTGAGAATAGATCAAAATTAGATATAATTATTATAGAGTTAGCTAATAGAGATATGTAGTCAAAAAGACCAATTGAAGTGCTCATAAGCTTTGCCCAATTGATAATAATGCCAAGGCATTGACTCAACTCCCACTTTGATCCACGAGTGGGATATTTGGCCACCCAATAAGTTAATAATATACATAATTATGCTCCACTGAGTCAAAGCTGAATCTACATTTGAATAATTTTCAAGTATACATGTGAATAAGTCAGAAGGAGTTAACCTTAATGATCCTAATAGAACACTTAAAACGACACCTAATAATAAACTTTCATGACTAGGCGTGACCTTAACCTGATCAAATACTAATCATATCAATATAAATTAAGATTAGTGGAGGCGGGCTTTATTTGTAGCAACTTTGATTTGAAAAATACTCAGACCTGTAATGCACGCGCACTAGCTCCTTTAGCATATCCAATTTTAGTGTACAATGTTATGATTCATATTATTATTAAGCCACCACAAACAATATATATATATATATATATATGTATATGTATATGTATGTATATATGTATGCATTATATGCATGTCGGTTTTGTATTCTTCCTGTTTTTATGAAGCTGCAAAAGAATTTTCATCCACAAAGTGGTCAAACCAATAATATAGTATGCCGTCGCTTCATGACAAGTAAATTGATATACTTGAGTTGAGTGCTTGAAAAATACTGGGAAAATAATAGGCAAATAGTCAAGTGTGATTGAACAAAATGATCTTTGGATCTTATCACGAGATTAGTGGCGGAATAGCAATCTATAGAGCTTCTATATATCAATCACGACCCAGCAATTGGGACCATTCAGAAAATCATGGCGTCTCCTTCGGCCAAATTGTGTTTTTTTTGTAATATATTTCAAAGGAGAATTTTCTTTGATTAATTTGGTGTAACGTAAAATGCAAGTTCCCAACAGATAATAATAATCAACAACAACAATATTAAAGAAGATTTCTACTATGAAGCTTGAAAATTAAATTGCAAAAATAAATTGCTGACAGGTCTTTATTTTTCAATATATTAAAATTTGTATCGGAATTGTTTGTTCAATGTAAGTTTTGTTTTGATCTAATTTTGATCAGATTTAATAATAAAAATATACATTATCCGTATAAGGTTCTACAATAAAAAAAGCCTTAATAAAGTGTTATTTTTACCTGCATAGCACTACTAAGAGTGCAAGTTGAGGTGGGACAAAAGCATGAAGGCTTCCTAAACGTTACTTTTAGCTTCTTGAGTTCAAAAGTTGCTTTTAGATGTATTTGAATAAATTAGAAGTGCTTTTGCTCTTTAGAACTGCTTTATGCTAAAGTCACAAAATATAGCTTCTATAAAAATCTTGTAAAAAAAACTTTTAAACTTGTACTAGAATATTAATTATACATTATAAGTTTAAATTAATATTTTTGTAATTTTTAAAAAAATTAAAACCATTTTAATTCGTTAAAGTTTTTTTAAAAAATATAGTTTTAGACACTTATTAAAAAACTATAACTTTTATCTTTTTTTTTACTAATTAAAAGCATAAATAAAAGCTGTATCAAACAAGCTCCAGTTGTTTTTCTGTGCCGCTTGACCTTTTGGACAGAATTATATTGAAGCACAGGCTGTGTACGGCATAATTGGTAGGGACTCAGATCAAACAAAAACTAGCGCAAGTCTTCAAATCTCGGTACTTCATACGAATAGAATATATCCAGTGATAAATGACATCCAAAAAAAGCAAATTAAAGGAAAAAAAAGAAAAGAAAGTAAGACACCAAGAATTCCATTATCTCAACTACATTTTCATAATCTTTCTCTCTTAGCTAGTATAAATAATGGGCAAGTTGAGATAGAGCTCATCAAAAAAATAAAAAATAAAAAAGAGAGCGTCTTGCATTAAGCTGCTGTAGTTTCATAGTTGTGTACTTTTTTTTAACCTTTACGTTTCAAAAAACTAGTAGCAGTAAGAAAATGAGGTCATTCTCATTAGTAGCGATGTTTACTCTCTCCTTTTGCTTGTGCTGTCCTGTTCTTGTAGTTTTAAGGGACGTGGGGTCTGCCGGATCTTATGGTCCTCCATACTTGCGTATGTACATTGCTATAAATTCTCATTATTATTTTTCAATTAGATAGTACTATCACATTATTTGATCAGCATTCTAAATTAGCAACATGTTAAAAATAAAAAATAAAACGTGATTTAAAATTTGATTGCGTACTCATTCTATGACATGACTATTGGTTTGGTCTGTTGTGTTAAACTATGGAATAGCAACGAAATGCAAAGGAATGGACACAGAGCAGTTCCCGGAGGACGGATATTTTGCGGCGGTGAGCGAAGGGCTGTGGGACAACGGAGCGGCGTGCGGTCGAAAATACGAGATGCGGTGCATAAGTGGCCCGAGTCGACCTTGCAAGGGTGGCACCATTGTCGTTCGGGTGGTTGACTTATGCAAAACCTATCCGTGTCCTACCACACTCGTCCTCTCCAACAAAGCCTTCAATGCAATTTCCAGGTCTCCCAACGCCAGGATCAACGTTGAATATGCAGTAAGTTAATTATAATATAACCTCTCTTTCTCGGTTCTCATTGTGAATGCATATTTTGCATTGTCCTTAGTTTCGAGTAGATATACGGACACATGTATGAATTATGATTAGAGCATGAAGAAATCTAACTACTTTTTTTTTGGTTGCAGAATTTGATGGACTGGTCCGTTCGATCAAGCTGCTTCAAAATTTTTGCATGGGATTTAATTATGGTTGCTAGGAGTACGACATTATCACTTTCAAGTTCTGTGCTAGTCCACGTCAAGATAAAAAAAGAATAGATAAATAAAGAAGGGCAAGTCTCTTTCTTGCTAGTTTTCCCCTGCATGTGCTTTTATTGTATTGTTTCTACATTAGCTACATGATATAAGATGATTATCCAAGCGCTAATGCAAGAGCCTATGATATAAGAGGAATTTGTAGTTTATTTGTAATGGGTGAGTTTAATTCTCCCATAAATCAGAGAGTTTATTATCTCCTTAATACAAAGAATAGCTTAATTTACTCGTTTCGCAACCGATTACTAAATATGTTTGACTCTAAAGTGCATTCAAATCAACACAATTCGAATCCATTTACCAAACGGACCCTAAATGCATTCAACCAATGACCATTGCAATTTGAAGTGAGGAATGAGTCCTACTCGAAGTCCAACGGATTGGAGGCTTAACAGTTTCCTCTTTGGGCGGGTACTCAGATGCTCTGGTGCCTCAGTTTCCTTGGATGCTCTGATGCCCAAATTTCTTCGGCGCTTGGGTGCGCTCCGGTGTTGATATTGATCGTGTAATTCGTCTACAAATCATACTCTGAATCTATGTATTACAAAGTATTAAAAGAAAACACTGTATTACAGAGAGAATGCCTTGTTGGGAGGCCGAGTCTAAAGATGGAACTTGGACTAGATCCACAGATTGTCCAACATTTATCCTCATTCTGTCAAAAGAATAAAAGAATAGAATTCCATCAAGATAGTCTCACGACATATACATCCATGGTTATTGGAAGCTTTATTGTAAGTTGCTTGCACAATTAGTTTCAGATTCTTGGCATAATTTTCTCCGGAAATAAAGATGAAGGTTAAGAACTCCGTCCAGAGACAGTGGCGTCTGCATTTCAATCAACCGAGATACCTGAATTTACATTTTCTTTGTTAAGACAAAGTACTTGCAACAATTTCTTCAATGTTCTTTTATTTCTATTTCCGAGTACTTTTGTGAGAGATCATGTTGGCAATTACTTATGATGCACGTCTTCGCAAACTCAGTTATAATTAGAAACACTTCTTTTAAGTTTTATGACTTTTTAAATTTTAATATATATTTTTTAAATTTTTTTAAAAAGAAATATATATTTTATAAACAAATTAGATTTAATTAAAGGTATTTTTATTTTATTTCCATGTTTTTTAAGCCCAAAAAGTCTATAATGAATAAAATTGAAACAAGTTTTTCAAATTCAGATAATAATTTTATAGTTTCTAAAATTAAAAAGACAAAATAAAAAGCAATAAAAACCAATAAGTATAATTATACAATTAATCTTTATTTTTTATTTGTTGTGGGGTTTAATACCAGCACCACCTAAGAATTTTGTATCAAAGGGAAGATTTATAATCCAATTAGAAACACTCTATTGTAATGATTTTCCCTCCACTTGATTTTTCCATATCTTATGCATCTGCTCATTAATTTTAAGCATGGCCTGCAAATAAAGATGTTAAAAACAGAACTTTGTGTGTGCATTTTCTTATTCTTTTTTGCTGGAAACTTTGTCCGCATGCTTTTCATCCACGTTGAAGTTTAGACGATTCGTAGTTTTGCAATACCAAATTTGAATCGACACATACGAATAATCATCAAAAAGTTGTCCAATCTCCGAAAATGAAAAGCTCACCTCATGAAAGTGATACCTTCTTCGATTCTTAACAATTCCTTGAGTGGCACCATAAAACATATCCATAAGCATCGTTTTTCGTAAGGTACCAAAAAATTTTAGTTAGTTATGCCTAGTTGTACGAAAACAACATAGATAAGTGCAAATAAAGCTGCTACAATGGTAAGGTAATTTACTAACCCTACTGCAGAGTCTACTGTGCTTTAAACAATCAAAAGGCAATATGTGGGGCAAAAACATAATTTGATGAGAATTTAATTAAGGAGAATTCTTTGGTACATCTTCATCAATTTTCTTAAATGATACATTTCTAAATCTAATACGAGGTAAAGTATTTTTTTCACACTCTACCACAGAATTTTCTATTAATAATATGAATTTTTGGCCATTAATTATAACTTTGTCTTGACAGGCTAAAAAAACACTCAATATAAGGAAATACCACTTCCGACATTGCCCCATATGTATAGTCCCTTCGGAGCTGGAGGAGCAGTTGAACGAGGACCAACTAGTGAATCCAACTTCTCTTCTCGATTAAGGTATGAAACATGAAACCCATTTCCCCACTCCTAATTCTACATTATCAGGTTTCTCCTGAGCCAAACAAAACC
>CAMOHE010002072.1:0-14062 GCA_946598075.1 Artocarpus hirsutus
TTGACACATTAATTAAAGAGTTTGATTAATTATCAAATTTATTGGAGCTTGGGTTATAGGTCCATAGGTCCCCAATGCCACATCTGTAACACTATATTGGTTTTTGGATAGAATGAATTATACATATTTAGTTTAGAATCATTGAATTCTGAATTAATTATTTCACACTTAAATTATTAATGTGATACAGAAAAATATTTTCTGTGACACACGATGTAATGTGATAAATATTGTCACATTTAACTGAGCATTAGTCAACTAACTAATTGGTAATATTTGACGATTTGATTATTTAAATATTATTTTCTAAAATAAATGAGATTTATTTTTAAGTTTTAATATATATATATATATACACTCACACACGCCAAATGGATTCGGCAGCCAAATGTATTCGGCAGCGAATTTTTTATACTTTGATATATATATAAAAGTTAACTTCAAAAATCAAAAAAAAAAAAATTCCCGTTTAACTTTTTTTTTTTTGTCTTACTTATTTATATATATATATATATGTGTGTGTGTGTGTGTGTGTGTGCGCGCGCGCGTGTGTGTGGGTAGTGTACGAATCATGTGTGATTCAAGAAAGGAAGAAAAAAAAAAAGAGAAAAAGAAAAGAAGGAAAGAGAAAGTTAAAAGGTTACAACCTTATAAAATATATCATTTTCCCATATATTTGATATGGTGATTATTTTCATATTGAAAAGTCAATTGAAAAATAACTAATTACTCAGATATAAATAGGGAGAGATAACAGTTATCTCAAAGGTTTTTTATTCACGTAACTTTTGAAAAATACTCAGAGAGAAAAACTAAGAGTTCTTCTCTGAAAAAAAAAGGTCTGCTATCTCATGTGTTGAGTACATAGCAGATTCAGAAAAAGTGTGAGAAAAATTCATTCTTGCAGTTTGACGCCCACTCGTCTTTCCATTAGTGTGGAGGCTTGGATTGGAAGATCATGGTGTCAAAGAGGAAAGCTAGGATACCCTATAGTCTTCAAAAGGTTTGTAAAATTCCTAAAGCTTTCTTTTATTAATTAAAATTATATATCTATTCCCGATGAGCAAAATTTTTAGAAAATTTTTGTTTGTCGACGATTCTCCTCTTCCGCTGTGTTTCATATTTTAATTCCAATACAAAGAACTCCTTGCAATCAAACAAGGTATTGCCAAGTTTGAGTTCTATCTTATCGGCCATTACTTTCTGGTCGAAACCGATTCTACAGTCATTACAGGAATATAGTTTATAACTAACCGTTGCTTTCCTCTAACTTGTTCAGACCTTTTGTTGACATAAAAGGCATGGCATGCCTATGGTGATGTGGTAGGTTTGATGAGGCCTTGTCTCAAGAGTTCATGGCATTCAGCAATGGCCATCTTTTGGTACTCTGGATTCATTCCAAGGTGACTTGCTTTGGTAAGATTGACATCCTCATTCTGTTTGAACGAAAGGGAGATGAAGAACTTTTCTCGGGTCCAGAGAAGGTGAGAACATTTGTTAAGGAAGTTAGCATGTGTTACAGCACAAAAATTCTGCACCAGTCTTTCCTTGATGGGTTGAAACACATCATTAGATACTTGGAAGAAATTGAGAATGGGTTCCCAAGTTCTTATCAAAGTATTAGTGTCAATATGTGCAATAAAAATATTCTTTTAGCTTTTTTTTTAATTGACATCCTATTTTATTTGAGTACTTCTATGCCATTTTTAAATATTATAACTTGTTCATTTGAACTTCGATTGAGCCAATCTTCTTTATATATATTCAAACCGAAAAGATGAACAAAACTCACCCATAAAGCTGATAGAATTCTGTCATTTTATTGAGGTTGTAAAAGATCCCAATAACATGTATTTGATCATTCTCTGCCTTTTTCCTCTTCTAATTCTATAAAGAATCATTTCAAATGAATAATCGCTTAAAACATAAAACTTATAATAGCATTTTGATCCTTGAGTTTCTATAAAGATAGAAAAAAGAGAAAAAACAAAGAACAACAAAATATGTATTGGTAGGATCTTACAAAACTTCAATACAATGATAGAATTTCATAGGCAATAAGGACAGAGATTTGCTCATTACTTTGCTCCGAACGCATATGAAAAATAGTCATCTCAATTAGAGTTGAAAAAGAAAAGTTATGACTTTTTCAAGCTTGCGTTCTTATAGAAGAAGCAGAGAGAGAAAAAGAAAGAGCAAAAAACAACCAAATATGTGTTATTGAAATTTTACAAAATTTCCATAAAATGATGGGATTTCATAGGCTAAATGGATGGAGATTTTTTTTTAACTCTGAAAATTTTAAAAGAAGAATAATTTCTATCAAGGTTGAAACAAGGAAGTTATCTATAATGTATAACTATTATATAAAAATAGTTTCCCAAAAATACTATTCAAAAATGCCCTCTATTATGTCTTTTGTGCTATTTTTTTTAATTTATTTCTTAAAAAGTTGGTTCCTTTTCTTTCTTTCAATATTATTATAACTTGTTAGTTTCTTTCTTTGTTAGATGATTTGTTTCCTTTACTATATAATATCACATATACAATGTATTGTTTCATGTCCTCTAATAAAAGCTTTATATTTTATATGTTTATGTTTTTTAATTTTTTTCTCTAAATATTTTTAATTTATCTTTATAAAATATTTTAAAACATGTCTCATCCAATTATTTCTTTGTATAATCTTCTATGTTTTTCAAATTAAATCTTCTTTAATGTCTTATTTTTAGCTTTTTGATTAACTTTTTTTTTTAAATATACATAAACTTAAATATTTTTTCTTATAATATTTTATTTTTTTAATATATTTCTTCTCATAATATTGTAATTTTTTTTTCAAATTGGATATCCTTAAATGTTATTTTTCCAATTTTTTTGCTAAACTATTTTTTCTCATATGTGCCTCTACTCATTTCCTCGTAGGTATCTCTACTCAAATATATTTTACCTAATATTTTTAAATATATTTTATTTTCTCTTTGCCCTATATATCTATTTGTATATTCGTTCTTACTATGAAGTTTTATTTGGTCACTATCCATATCTTTGTTTATCTACTACTACTACCACCCCCACTACTACTATTATTGTTAGGATTAATTACAAAAATTCCTTTGAACTATAGCCTCATAACACTTTGCCTCCAAATTTTGAAACATAACATCCGTTCCCCCTAAATTATGAGTCGTTAACAAAAATGGTCTCCTTGTTAGAATTTTAACGAAAAATTAACAAATAATTTTGAAATTAAGAGTATTTTAGTAATCTATTTATAAAAATACCACAAAAATAAAATAATAATAAAAACAATCTTTATTGATGATTAAAAACAAAAAAAAATTACCATTATGATCCCTTTTTATTGCTCATTTCATTGCTTCGAGCGTGCATGAGAAAGAATCGTCTCAATTGAAGTTGACAAAGAGAAGTTATGACTTTTGCAAGCTTAAGTTTTTATAGAAGTAGAAAAGAGAGAGAGATAGAAAGAAAGAGAGAGAGAGCAAAGAGCAACCAAATATGTGTTATTAAAATCTTAAAAAAATTCAATAACATGACGGAATTTCACAGGCTAAATGGACGGAGATTTGCTTCTTTCTTCACTTTGAATGTCTTTGAAAAAAGAATCATTTCACGGTTGAACAATGAAATTATCTACAATGTATAACTATTATATAAGTGGAAGTTTTCTAAAAACACTATTAAAAAATGGTCTCTCTATTAGGTCTTTTGTGCTTTTGTTTTTGTTTTTTTTCCTTTCTTAAAAAGTTGTTTCTTTTTTTTTCTTTCAATGTTATTATAACTTGTTAGCTTCTTTCTTTGTTAGATAATTTGTTTCATTTACCGTATAGTATCGCATATGCAATATATTATTTCATTTCCTCTAGTAAGAGCTTTATATTTTATATGTTTCATCAAAATAATGTTTTATATATTTTTTCTTTAAATGTTTTTTTAATTTATCTTCATAAAATGTTTTAAAATACGTCTCATCCAATTGTTTCTTCTCATCCAAAGTTATTCTGAAATTCATGTTCTCTTTAAATATATGTAACACTATAATAAATTGATTTAAACCATAACTTAATAGTTTGAACCATATTCTTAAACAACCTAGTACTAGGCTCAAACTCTTGGTTTTGGTTTGGTTTCATATATAAAAGAAATACACATTAAATACCTGCATGTTACAACAAGAGGTATTTTAAAACTTGGGTTTTCACAAAGATAAGAAAGAGAAAAAGAAAAAAGACAACTGGAGATGAGTTACTAGGATCTTGTAAATTTTTTTTGGAAAAACATGGTAATTGCATTAAAATTAGAAACATACACACAATAATTCAAACATGAAAAACCACAATGCATAAAATGACTTGAACCCAACCATAAACTGAAACCAGGTTTAAACGAAACACTCAAGGGGTAATAGGTATACCTAGTTCTAAAATAAAAAAATCGAATAGGTATACAATTAATCGAGCATAACCATAGCTCTTTGAAATATACCATTATAGTAGGTGAAAAACTCCAATCATTTAAGATCGAGAGGCTAATAGCATTGAGACTTATCACAACATCGCCAAAAACTATTTGCTGCCAAAAACTACATGCCGTTTAACCACTAGGACTATGATAAAAGGCGAAAAAATCACCTTCGTTTTAAAAATAAACAACCAAAATACAGAAAACAAAATACTCCTAAATGGCGAAAACATTACTATTTTTATTTGACCGACACGAAACAGAAAACTAAAACCCAGCATTTAACCACAAGGATTCTGGTAATGAACCAGTCGCTGTCGTGCAAGGCCGAGGACTTCGTGAATATGCCGGAAGTTTGAAGGGGAGCTTGAAAGGATTTTCATCGTTGTCCGCCATCACCATTAAGAGAAGGCGTCTCCACCGCGGCACCCACTCCCCGCTGAGGCCGAAAGAAAGCCAGCAAAAAAACCCACCAAAACCTCCATCCCACGAGACGAAAAGGGGCTTCTCCCCCAGATCCAAACGTCGCACCACCAGGCCTCCTTCATTAGCACCGGGAAACTGTAGCCCAACCTGCGAGGAAACCTCCCCCCTCCTCCCACCAAGTCACGAAAACCTCCCCTAACCCTCAGGCCAAAAGCTCCATCCTCGGGAAAAAACCTTGCCGTGATGTTAGACCACACCCAAAGGGGTTCGAGAGTCCATAAATCGTCCAAGAATAACACTGGACTCCGGCCCGTCGATCTCCCCAGGAGAGGTGGCGCTGCTCAGCCCAGAGAGAAGAGAGGGAGCGTCAGTTCCAAAGTTTTAGGAAACGCCCTGGATCTCATAAACTTATTACCACTTCTTTAAGTACATGTTACTACCTAGCAATTATCGGTTTTATATCTGACACAAGTTCGTGTCGAATCAATTTTCTTACACTGTTGCAATTTATTCATATGAGTGCCTACGGTTTAAAT
The DNA here is from genome assembly GCA_946598075.1 of Artocarpus hirsutus. Taxonomy (NCBI): domain Eukaryota; kingdom Viridiplantae; phylum Streptophyta; class Magnoliopsida; order Rosales; family Moraceae; genus Artocarpus; species Artocarpus hirsutus. The sequence goes on from CAMOHE010002072.1 coordinate 5,445, forward strand.
ACTCTGATGTTTCAAAACTTCAAACAGTACATAGAGTAATATACAAACATTTCTATATATATATATATGTATGTATATATATAGCACCAGAAGTATATTTTATGAATAACTGATTCTAATTATTTTCTTTTGCCAAAAATATAAAATAAAATAAGTAAAATATTGAACTACCATGTTAAGAGGCCTAAAACATTTTTTAAAAACATTTTTTTCCCCAAAAATTGTAGGTTATACTAAAATTGCCAGTAGTGAACATCACCACAAACACACACATATTAATGAATATCCTTTCTGTTTGATAATACATTCCTACCGTACATCATCATTACAAGTTCATCTTGTTTACAGTTTCCCTATAAAACAAAAAACAAAACAAAACAAAAACAAAGAAAGGGATAGAGGATACATCAAACAACTCTTCTGTTCCTTCAAATACTTCCCGCATAGAAGGCAAAAGATATCTATTGTAAAGTTACGCTTCGCCATGCATTTCTCCATTTAAGTGATAATGTATTTATTTTTTTTATTTGCGTAAAAAAAACATAAAAAAATAATGTAAATTCACATCTAAATATACATGTTCAGAACCCTGTTTCTGAAGCATTTCCTCTTACATTTCTACTGAACCTTTGCATCTACTTTGAGTCTCAACCCTTTGTTCACCTTTGCATTTTCTCTTTTGCTTTCGTGATACAAAAAAAATTACATGTGGAAAGCATGGAGCTATTAGCTCGTTGCTTTGTTAAGAATAAAAAGATTGATTAAGAAGAACAATATTCCAGAGAATAAATTTAAGAAAAAAAAAAAGATATACCAAGAAATGGAAAAGAGGGAAAAAAAAAAAAGAAAAAAGAAAAGAAGAAAGAAAAGATAAACACTAAAACTCAATTTACATGCACAGAGAACAGAGGAGACACCACCAATTTGTCTCTGTTGAAATAGCCGCAGGTAGTGAGGGCTAACGGAGATGCCTTGAATGCCAAAATTTGCTATCTCAAACTCCCCAAATCTTCTTTTCTTTGTATGAGATGTGTCCTCAGGCTATATTCCTCTACCTATTTTGAGACAAACAGTGATAAGATACCAATAATTACTAAATTCCAGAGGCAATACATAATGGTAAAGGAAAAATCAGGGCTCATTTTCTGATTTGATGAGAAACAATAAATATTTGGGGTAAAAAAACGCAAATGAAGCTTACGAGAAAAGAGGACTAGGAATCCTAAAGCAAATTTTAAATGCAATTTGGATCCATGAAAAACCGAGCACTATAACCATTTTAGCGACGAAAGTGCATAATGTTGGAAATATTCCGAGCAATACTTGGTTGATGCGCAACAATGAAAAGAAAATGCAAAAATAAATTTCCTCCCTGCTTTTACCTGCATAGCTGCTGTTGAAGCCAATAGTGCTTCACATTCGTCGAGCGTTAGTTTCTCTCGAGCTGCAATGGTAGCAAGTTCCGAGACCAACCTGTTTATGCTCTCTGCCTGCACAAAATAACATAAACTCATGCTAAGCTGAACATTAGATGTAAAAGGGGAATAAATGAGACAAAAACCTATTGACAAGAAAGGAGAGACCAATACGTTAAAACACATTAGCCATCATTAATCTCTAGTACTATAACAGCATACAGTAATGAAATTTATTTGTGCATTCACACCAAGTTACAATTTACAGGGTTGATTCATCCTCTGAACTAGTCAAATACTGATGTGACTGAAATAAATTTTCATATCCCAATTGGAATAATCGCAGTATAAGGATATTTTCTTTCCTTGGGTAAAATATCAGGAAACAAAAATTGCATCAATCATTGGAGATTAATTAATGTGAATCTCACCCTTGGAAGCAAAGAGCAAATAGATGAAGCCATTGCCTGCATCACATCAACAGCTGAGCAGATAGCTACCTTCAAAGAATCATTATCTGCCTGCAAAAGTAAAATATATGTAATGACGCCGAGGGCTGTCTTCTCAAAGACAAAGTCCAGTAACCTTATACAAACTAACTGACCCTTGCCCCTCCGGTAACTGGAAGGCGAAGAGTGCTCGCCTCTAAATCTTCAACAGCCCCGGATAAAGAAGTGATATGATCTCTTTCAAGCAAAGCCCAATCATCAAGGTAGCTCATCTGAATCATCATGGTTAAGCAAGGACTTGGAAAAGTTAACTACATATTGACATGTCAAACTAAACTTCTATATTTGGATGTGGACAGAATGAAAAAAGCAAACGAAAATATAGAAGCTAAGAGCCATAATCAAGTAAAGCCCATAAATAATGCCATCAGCTTCAACAATAAATGAATTACATAGACTAAAAAAGAAATATGCAAACTAAGACCTTTTTGAATTAGAAAATGTTCCGATGCGGAATTGAATAAATGTTACGAATTAAGAGGTCTCATCATGATAAGAAACAGACATTACTTGATTATTCAAAACCGAGTTCAGTTTAAGCTCAAGCTTCAGCTGCTGGAGATTGATCCTTTTCCCGATTACTGAGTCCCACAGACTTAGTGTAGCACTCCAGACGTTGAACAAAGTTCTCTACACCATCAAATGAATTTTTGAAAAAGTTAAAACACTGACTACAAAAATTAAAAGCAAACATCAGTAATTAGGAACTGAAAGATGGAAGTATGTAAAATTAGAAAAAAAAACAGAGCTTCAATTAGAGGGCAATAGGTAAAAATTTCGAGAACAAAGAATAATTGAAAGGGTATTCAGTCTTCTAAACAAGCTCAACTACTTATAGACCGACAACAATTTTCCTACGACCACAGACTTCAAGACATTCCTCCATTACATCATTAAGAAGAAACCACTGGTTATGGACGACAGATATCTAACCCCACGTGCACTGGTGTTAGAAACATAAATCTCGAGATTATCTTTATAATACATATAATTACCAACAATAATCATTCCAATTTTATTACCACGAATATATGAGACAATTGAAAAGGTTAAAATAGGCATGTACTGGAGGCTATATTTGAATCAAAATCCTACCTCTGCTGTTACTTGCCGGAAATAAAGAACTCTCTGTGAGCGGGCATTAGCGAACCTCCATTGCATATATCGGTTGTATAGCAGCCGTAGCTGATGTGCATCTTCAATGTAGTTTGAGCCCTTCTTTCCCTTCTTAAAATCCGCAATAAAACTAAGTACAGAATTTGGATTGGTGGGTTGATTAGACGTGGTGGATGACCTAATCCGAGTTGGACTAATGCCTCTAGAAGGAGGCGTAGACGGTCTTGTACGAGACGGACTGATACCTCTTGTCACAGAAGATGACATCGTCAAGGTCCTGCTAGGAGAGGGCGGTCTCGATCCCACAGAAGGCAAAGACTCAGATCTGATGACCGGGGTTGCCGAAACCAATCTATCTGATAAAATTTTAGAAACAAGCTTATGAGCTCCAGATGGCGGCAATGTAATATCATCTGCTAAATTTGCCCCAAATCCTGCTCTAGCACTATCCTCTGGAGAAAACAGCCTTGCGGTGTCACTAGAAGATTTTGGTAAGGGTTTCCCGATTCCCTCTGATGAAGGGGCTCTCCTCAATGACGAAAACCCACTTCCTGGAGCAGGTGTGGCAAGAGTGATAGCCGTCTTATCAGCAAGATCCACACTTCTACCAAGCGTATTGGAAGACATCTTTCCACCTATTCTACTAGGCCACCGACGCTGATCTATCAAACGGGTATGCAAACCATCCACTGGTCTAGAATTCTCCGACTGATCAGCAACATTTTTCCCTTTAAGCGGGCTTCGCTTTCTCTCTGGTGTCGGCTTTCGCACAGCACTAGGCGTTTCGAGCTGCTTATGTGCCACGTTAGAAGATGGCCGCAGAGTCCTTTCGGACAAAGCATTAGTTGCTGGTTTTTCCTTCTTACTGACGGGGATAGAAATTGTATCAGACTGAAAAGAAACGCTCAAACTTCGCATAGTGGAAGGCCATAAACTCTCCGGCATTCGACCACCGGCCACCCTTCTGGATGCTAAATGCATATCTACAGATGAATCCTGAACCGGCGTAGACGGACTAGGGGGTGAAGGGGGTGTTGAAGGCCGCCTTCTATCCACAGAAATTGACCTTTTCTGTACCAATTGAGAAGATGTGTGTCCTGTTCTCGTGAGGTTCGGTGATGGGCAACGCCGAGGGCCGGACGGTGAAGGTGACTTGTACCTAGAAGGAACATCTCTCGTTCGAAGGCGGCTAGCGGTGAGGACATTGTTCTTCTCCGAGGGAACCAACGGTGGTCTTGGGGTCTCCACTGTTCTGTGCTTCCGAAATGCTAAATCCGATTTACATACATCCATCCACACTATTCAAGCTAGACAACATTGATAAAACCGGTCATCATGTAACTAAACCAATCGAATCTAACAACAGCCTTGACTTGCCTTGGCTTTCTTCTATTCCGCATTCAATGGCATAACACAAGCTGTTCGAAAAGAAGATCCTTTTCCCTGTAAAAAATCTGCCACAGATGCAAAATGAGAAAAGTAAGATGCAAATGACCAGGCATGGAAAAAAAAAAAGAAAAAAAAGCAAAGAATAAAACGCATGGAAAAGAAAAAGTGAAAAAAAAATGAAAAAGCATATACTTCTTTACAGAGACACAGATCTGACTGAGTATCTATACCAGGATTACAACTCATGAAGGTAAATGGGTATTGTTCTTTTGACAAGATAAGCCCAAATACAAGCAGATCAGGCCATTGGAGAAGGAAGGTCAAAGAATGGTTTAACTACATTTGGTGAAAAACGGGTCACAGAGAAATGAGGAAAGTGGCACAACGTGCATAAACGGTTATCAATTATCATTAGAGGGTTGGCTTTAATTAACCCATAAGCTGCCTTGCAGGGTCCCCTCAGCAATTGGGGGAGAGAACGGAAGAGTGGACTACAGGGTGGGGAGAGAAGAGGGTGTAGGATAAGTTAAAACAGGGGTGCGTAGGATAAAATATTCTTTTTTTTTTTTTTTTTTTGTAATTTTCTCTTTTGTCCCTCTCACGGGGGTGCCATGGTCGGCTAGGCTGGAAATTGGTTTGCTCTAAACACAACCCCACTGCCCTTAAACTATTCCCTTCTCCTCTCTTAACTCTTTTTCATGAAAGGGAAATTAAAATGGAAGTATTTCAAAACTTGCACAAGCAAAAGCTCTCATTTTTCTTTTTCTCTCCAACTTTTTCTTAAAGAAAGACAAAATTAATGTATCTTCGGATCAGCTACTCCACATGTGGACTCCCTATCATGATTAATGGATTTTTATGCTTTTACATTTAACAAAAAAGCAAAAAGAAAAAAAATTAAACCCCTTTACAATGTATTTATTTTTACACACATAAATTTATTGCCCTAATTATTAGAAGATTGAACTTGCAGGTGCTTATGTCCTTGGGGCAATGAGAAACAGACAAGGAGCTCCATGTGGAAGCGAGATCGTTGTCCATCCCTGTGAATTTTTACAGTGTAAAATTTATAACATATAACACCACAAAATTGTGAATTTAAATACACAAGAAACAATAACATTTTGGGAGACAGAGTTGCATGGAAAATGTGTGTTAAAAAATCATTTTCTGTTTGACTCTAAGCATTCATTTTTTCAAGATTTAGTTAGGAACGAATCCATAAATACCAGGAAATTGTCCAACACTAAATTTGGCAAAACAAAATCGAGGTTTTTCTCCATTATATAATATAATAAAATAAGTGTCTGCATTAAACAGGTTCGTGTCTCTTCTGTAGAAGACATGTTCAGCGTTTCACTGCTCATGCAATCTCTCTACAGCAAAATTTCAGCGCAAAAGAGAAAGGAAGACATTGCTCATTGAATCCAAAAGAAAAAAAAAAACCTAAAATTGACAACAGATCAAAACAAATTAAATCCATTTTTCTTTTACCTTGTTATATATATATACATATAAACATACATATATATAAATAGCACATGCAATAAATTCTTCGCCAAAGAATTACTAAAGTCTAAGTTGTAATAAAAATATTTCTCCCAATAAAGCCGTAAAAGAGTAATAAATAATTTTCAATTACTGCGTAACCTGTTTATCTTCAGATGATCAACTGCAAAAATTCTCTCTCTCTCTCTCTCTTTTTAATTTATCTTCACTCAGGATTAAATCACTTCCAAATTACAGAAAATGAAATTGACAAAAAATATTCATCTACAGCATAACCAAAAAAAATTAATGGAAATCCTATCGAAAGAGGGTAAATCTCACCTACGAATTACTCCAAAAAAAAAGAAACAAAAAAAATCTCACCTCTTGTTTAATCAGATGAAAATTTTCTCTATACTCAGAATTCAATCGTACCGAATTCGCAACGCAGAATTCAAACAATCACTTGGAAAATGGGAATCGCAAAACGACAAGGCTGTGATGGATCGGAGAGATCGCCGGAGTCGGAAAGATTCGCCGGACGGTTATCGGAGAGTCAGAGGTTTCCCGGCGGGAAGTCTTCCGTTGAATCGGAGACGAGAAGAGGAGAGAGAGGGGGGAAGAAATCAAGGCGGTTGACGAAATTATAAATGTTAAAATAAATAAATAAATAAATAAACTAGAAACGTCATTAATTAATTAATAATTATTAATTAAAAATTATATTTAAATGCCGGCAAACGGTTTCAGTTGACTGGGACTAATGCTGGGGGTCGTTGTTTTCGCGCCACCTCCTTTTAATAAGACTTCCTTAAAGCGGTGTTTTTTTTTTTTTTTTTTTTTTAACTTTCCACATTTTCTTTTCTTTTTATCTTTCAAAAAAAAGGACATGAGAAACAATTTTTTTTAAGGAAAAACGAGGGGCATTACTACATCGTATATTTTTAAAATTTTGTAGTTTATATTCCAAATTTGAATTATATTTACTTTTTTATTTAATTCAGTAAAAAACTCTTTTTATCTTTCAAAAAAAAGGACATGAGAAACAATTTTTTTAAGGAAAAACGAGAGGTATTACTATATCGTATATTTTTAAAATTTTGCAGTTTATATTTTAAATTTGAATTATATTTACTTTTATAATTAATTCATTAAAAACTCAATGCCTAAATACTAATAAAAAAAATAGAGTAATTTATCTCTGATCACTTTTTTTCATTTATAATTAAAAGGCAATTAAATTTGAATTTAATTAAATAAAATAAATTATTATTTTTTTACAGGTGCCGAATTTAATTAAATAAAATAAATTATTTTTTTTTAAAGGTGCCATATGACATGCACTGTACTTCCATGCCATGGGCATGCGCGCATATTATAAGTGAGGCTTAGATTTACAAATCATCAATTTTTTTAAAAAAATAGAAACTTATAAAGTATTACAAACCTTTATAAGTTTCTTATGTAGGAGTATGAGTTTTCTCTACACTTAACATTTAAAGTTGAATAAGGAATCCCAAATCACAATGGACACAAGCACCATTGCAAGGTCGCTAACACAGGTGCAATCCCATGGTCACACATAACTCGAGCATGCGTCGTCACCAACAATTATGATGTCCACAGTGGTCGCAATTTCAACAGATGGTGACCCCTTATGGTGACAAAAGAGGTGACAATAAGAGTTTGCCATTTTTTGGATTTTTTTTAATCTTTCAGTTTTTATGAATCTAGTGTGCATGGGCTTACCTAACTTCTAGTGATCTTGTTCAATTTGCACCCTTAGATGTAGAACTAATGGTCAATAATAATTGATGAGAACAAATTGTAATGACCGAAAAATTCATTAGTTTAAATCCAGAATTTAATTTGGATTTAAACAATAAATTTCCTTGATAATTCATATTATTGTTAAATATGACATAATGTGAATTAGTTATGATAAATTTTTATATGCTCAATATACGTAATTTTATGCAATGTGGAGTATTTTAAAACATGTAAATTTTATGAATTAAATACTCAAAAATTTATAAAATACTCATAAGATAAAATTTGTGTTACATCAATTATAATTTTGTGATACACATTTATGAAGAATAATTTTTTAGTAAAAATAAAAAAAATCATGGCATAGTCTAAAATAGTATAAAAATTGTCTAATTGCCAGTCAATTAAATTGGTAAAGATTTTAGTGTTTATAGTCCAACTGTTGTTGGAATACAATGTAAAGAACACATAGAAGTGAATAGTACATAATACAATATAATTATATAGAAAAAGTGCAAACATGGATAGATGAACTACTATGTTGGGATCATATAGTATGGGTAAAAAGTAAATCAATGTAATTTTACCTCATCAATTTTACATTGTATAAGAAAAATATAATACAGTGTAAATTTAAACGGTATAAAAAGCAAGTAGGACCTATTAAAGTGACACCCAAAAAATAGAAAAATGGCCACATCTCCCCCACTTAGATCTGGTTTTGGGCCATGTATTTGGAGCAATTTTTTATTTCATTTTAGCCCCCATGATGTGTTTTAAGTGGTTTAAGGAATTAATAAAAAGGGCTAGCTTTGTCATCATATTTTGCTCCTTGAAAACACAAAAGAGTCCATATTTCTCATGCATAAAACCAGCCACTCAATCTTCTGGGGGGGGGGGGGGGGGGGGGGGGGGGGGGGGGGGGGGGGGG
>CAMOHE010002079.1:0-28988 GCA_946598075.1 Artocarpus hirsutus
TTACAGGATTTTGTGAGCTAGCAAAGGGGACCAAATGGACCTATATAGTTCAAGCTCCTGATAATTATGAAACCCAATATCCCAGATATACATTTCATAATTATCAACTCCAACGCTACTCCACTAAAAGCTTGGAGCTGCACTCTCGAACTCTATAGAATTACGAAGCCCGTATAGCTAAGTCTCCATGACATATCATAGTGTATCGTATCCCCATAGGATTATCCATAATCGGCTTAAGGACAAGTTCTGTCTTACCTTCCCGATTATTTTTATCTTACGTTCCATTATCTCACCATTGAAAAACTTACCATCCAAAGACAATATACCATTCGGTTGCACCTATATATCCAAATGGTTGAGCGCTCCAGTTTTCCAATTATAGGATAACGCATATAAGAGGATATCACTACTCCTAAAGAGGAGCTATGGATTCTATATCTATAAATAACAGGTCTACATCATCAAGAGTCATGCCTCCAACGTACCGGCATACATACCACTATTAAGATGTGGGTGTCACCCTTTGGCACATCAAAAGACACAAGTCAAGACAACGAGCCCACTAGTCACCTCAAGATTAAGATGCAATACAAATGATTGTCTAAAGTGAATCGATTTGCCAAGACAGAATTATTAATCCAAATCAATTCACTTTATGTCCCGATCCAATACATCGTCACCTATGACAATGTGCCAATGTTTCTATTCATGGAGCTCACCTCCGATGGTCAAGACAAACCATCTCCCAATAGGGATATAGACAACATAACAATCTTTACATGAATAAAGCGCCCAACTTATATTCCCTTGATTGCGGATCTTATGATTTAGACCGTCACCTTAAGAATCGTGTCTTCTGCATAATCTGTCTATCATATGCCCAATTCTTAAAGGTTTAGACCGATAGTCTCAGACTATTGTTTGCTTATCATACATTCAACAAATATGAACGTAAAGAGGACAATATTTGGTATATAAATAATAAATTTTTTATAGATAAAAATGTCTCCAAAAACTCATTACATTTTTACTCCATTAGGGCATACATGTCTAACATGATAGGCCTTTTTGATAGAACCCACTAAATTTTGCATGCATTCAAACTCCAAATAAAAGGAAAATTTTAAGCATTCAGTGATTATTTGATTAATTACATAATACAAAATAGTTAAACTTAAAACTTGCTTGAATAAAATGCGAAAAATAAACTATGGCAGTATCCACAACCTGTCATTTACATCTATTTCACTACTATGCCAAGCCCATCAACAATTTATATCAATCTCTTAGCAAGATTTCCTACTTTCGCTCAACAAGTCCATATATTTCTCACAAAATATTTATAAAAGAATTTTACCAATAATACAATGTATGATTCTAATTATACGTATCAAATGTGCATGATCATCAAACACAAATACCGTAATTTAATTTAACATGATGCTCCCCTTGAGTAAGGAGATTTATAATCCTCACCTGAGTGGAGGTTGGTACGTCACTTAATTATCTTTAGTTTACAAATCATGTAAACTCAGTGAACATATTATATGCCATAACTTGATTTTAAAACAATAATAAGTATAACAAATGCAGACAAATTTGAAACATGTATAGAGGATATGAAAACCATTTTCTTCAAGCCGTAGATAATGTTTGAAACTTACCTTGATCCAAATCAAGCTTCCTCAACTTCGAATGTTCCGACTAATTTATTCTTTCCTGATAATATATCCGTGAAGAGTACAAGTCTTTTACTCTATTGAAATAACAAGAAGAATATCATACACATTTACTAAAGAAAACATTACTCTTTCATAGGCTAACTCCCTTACTTACTTTTGCTTGATAATTAATTACTAAATTAATTATAAGTTGTTATTTAATCATCTCCATAAAATTATTTCCTAATCTTTGAATATTCGAGATGACTTGAAACCCAACCTTAGTTTGACATTTTTACCCGTAGGTTGCAAAATAATTGTTTTATCCCTAGCGGTTTTGGAAAATCTATCCTATGATATTGATCATTTCTTGAAAGGCTCAACCTATTCTAAAGGACGAAATGCTGAAATGTAATGTTTGGCTTTTGTTTTGATCTTTTTACCCTTATAGTAAAAATTGACAATTTTGTCCTCAATAGGTCTCAAAAAATTTCACTCCTTTGGGCTTAAAACCTGTGGTTATTTACCGCCTATAATAATGCAAAAAACCAGCCTTGCACAGTGAGAATTTTAGCTTCACACGATTTCTACGGTTTTTGCCTAAAACATAAAAATCTTGACATTTTTGCCCTTGACGGTTTTATAGTTGTTCAAACGGCTTTAGACTTGATTTCTAAGTCTTTATTCTATCTTTTCTTCTCTATAGGTTCTATAAACCATGCTTTCTACCCTAAGCTACTATTTTTCTAAGTGTTACATTTTTCACTCAAAAAGTAAAATTTTAACGATTTTACCCCATCACCAATCAAAACAGTTTCATACAATTTGGTCCATATTTTCACAGGGAATAAAACTTTCTAAAGTTTCAAAGGCTGATTCTAAAACTTTGGGCATCTTTTGATTAATTTTTCCACTAAGGTCGTATTAGGTGCAAAATTACAACTTTGCCCCTAGACCATAATTGCGAAAACTTTTATGTAATTCATAACTTTCTTTATTAAAGATACTCTTCTCTCTACGATTTATAACTTTCATATTTTGTAAAAAGTCCCATTATACCTTTAACTATTTTGTTTCTAAAAACCACTTTTAGTGAATTGAAGGGCATTTTTGGAATAAACATAAAATTTATTATCATTAACATAAAGAAACTTAGATCTAAACCTACTTTATAAATTCCAAAGTCATATTCTACCTTTCAGCATGTCATAGCCAAAAATACCACCCAAATTATGAATAGTGTAATCGAGCTCTTACCTAGGGTCAGTTTGGCTTCTTCGGTTTTCCTTGGACTCCTTGGACAATCAAAACTTGAAATCCTTTAAAGAAATCAAAATCTCAGGTCACACATCTTAAACTCTAAGTTTCACAAAATCATGATCATAAAAACGATTATTTTATTATCGAATTGTGCACTAGCATGTTTAGGTTTCAAAGCTTAGACTCGATCAAACTTTGGAGACTTAATGAGAAATATTTATTTTTTATTATTTTCTTTTGTAGGGGTTTGGCTACAACAAGAGGAAAAAAACAATAAAATTTAACTTAAAGAAAAATGGAGAATGAAAGGTTGAAATATGTTCTACAAAAGGTACCTATTAATATCCACTTACATGGAGCAACTAAATTGCAAATTTTTTTTTATAAGGGGCTAAGCTAAAATCCAACCATGGCTAAACTTTGGGACGAAATATGGTATCTTTCATGTGGGTCTTGCTTCTACGTTAGATTGTGAACCTTTTCTCATCACGTTATCCATCTTCACATGTCCTTGTCCCCTATTGAGGTCTAATCCCCCTTCTTTTTTCCTTTATAATTAAACCTAACTTCTTAAATTTTTCCCATCATCGAACTTGATCAATTTTGAACTAATCTTTACTGTTGAATTTTGTCATATATAGGTAAATTTCCTCTATCAAGCTCAAATCCTTAAGATTCAATCCTAACAATCAGTTTCTAATCCTAAGTGACACCTAATCATCTATTCCAATAAGATTTCTTCTATTTCATTATTTTAATCAATATAGGAATACTGAATAAGCTATAATTCTTCTCTGACTTAGTCTTATATTAATAAAATTGATTGTCAGCATTAGTGATGGCTTGAATTTTACGCCATGCCTACCAAGGCATTGCTGATAAAGAAGTTCAACTGCATAAACTAATTTTAAATGTCAAAACTGGAATTAAAATTCTTGCATGGAAATTACCATGTTTCACATATACGACACTATTCATGTATACATCACTATTCATGTATACTTTATTATTACATATACATTGAAAATAAATCATGAAATTTATTACAAATCTTGGAATAGTATTGCATATTACTTCATTTCATGTGCAACTCAATTTCACAAATATTGCATACACATAAAATAACACAATCTGTATATAGTCCCGTTCAGTATGTTATCATCAGAAAAGTTTATTCGCATAAAAATCATGTCACTTCATTTCACATGTTATTTAATATCTTGAATATTAACTAACACAAGAACGATTTGGATTTTTTTTTTTTATTCTTTGTTACAATCTTCCTCCCTTAAGGAATTTTCATCCTAAAAATTAGAACAATTCTAGGTAGTTCTTCTTCATATCTTCTTCACATTCCCAAGTTACCTTTTTTTTTTTTTATGGTTACGCCACAAAACTTAGACAAAAGGTATAACCTTGTTTGTCAAAACTTTTTCCTCTCATGCTAAGATTTTAATTGGCTTTCTTCATAAGACAAATCCTCATGAATTTCGATTGGTTCATGTTCTAGCACATGGGATGGATCTGGCTCATACTATTTCAAAATCGAAACGTGAAAAAAACTGTGTATAGTTGCCAATTTAGTACGCAAAGCTATTCTATAAATGACTTTCAAAATTGTCTATTGCTCAAGTTACATGAAGCTCTAGACAAGATGAACTCTATAGAAAGAATCTCAAAGACCATAGTTATCTATGACTTAGCATCAACATCGGCTCCATGGCTTTAGTGAGGTAACCTATGACCAACATCATATACTCCGTCACTTGCATCCCCAATCTTTGCTTGCAGTTAAGAAGCTTTTGAAGAGCTCCTTACCACTTCGTCAAGGCTTAGCCTTCAAACATGTCATCCAATTTATCTATGATCTTCTGAGCATTCTCATGATCTTCATGTTGAGCTAGTAGCATGTTATTCATGTTAGCCATGACATAGCAATAGGCCTGATCATCAACATCCTTCCAGCGATTATATACTTGGATTTATTCGTTAGTGAATTTGCCAATAGGCACAGGAGGACACAATGTAGTTAGCATAAACTTTAGTTTCTCAAAGGATAAGATGATGTTCAGGTTTTGTTTCTAATTGTTATAATTCTCCCCAGTCAAAATGTTTTTATCAAATATCGATGATAAAGTGTTTTTAGACATTTTGATCTAAAATAAAAAATCATATATCAAACATAAGTAAACATTCAACAACAATTTAGTAAGATAACACAAACAAATAAGCATACAATATGTTTATGTTTTAAGACCTTGAAAATATTACAACCTTACAACAATAATTCCTAACTCAGAATACAAGAAGCGGCCTAGGGGAGACTTGTTAAATTCAATTAGGAATACAGATCCCCTTCCATTAGTATATACCATCCAAGACCTCTCTGATATAGCGTATATTAATAATTATTTTCTTTAGTCATTAACTTTATTAACAGAGCTCCTATGGAAGGTTAATAATAAAATTAATTTTGAGAGTTTAACCATCATTTCAACTACTTTATCCATAGTTTATAATCAACACTTAGGAGTGAATAACGATAAACCATGCTAAAGCAAATTATCTTCTCGAAGATCTAACCTGGTACATGATGTAATCCCTTCCTAGGGGTTGGAGCCAAAAAGTGTTAGCTATGGACCAATGATGGATGCCTTAGGTTCTCTCTTCAAAAACTTTCTCCCACTCAATATTTTAGAAATCAAGATTTTATGTTAACATGCATGAACAATTTTTAATGAGCGGTACTCCCTATTCTACATGGCAAAACATATTACAACGAAAACAAGCAATGTAACAAGCAAAGCTACAAGCAATACAATAAACAACCGTAATATCATGGTTTTACTCTAGAGAAAAGAAAATAAAGATTACAAAAGATTAATCGAAACATATATCGATTCTACATCTTATATCTTCTCATTGTATCCTTTTTCATATAGCATCCATCTTTAATTTTCAATCTCACATAGATCAAAAATTTATTTTTTCTGGTTATCATAAAAGTTGATGTTTCTCAAAATTGTCTCAAAAAATAAAATAAAAAACTACACCTAAAAAACGCACTATTTTAAAAACGGTTTTGCTTGAGACTGGCCTGCCGCTCTATGACCACCAGCCTACCGGTTCCATATAGAACCCGTGGTTTCCCCAACGTTTGGCCTGCTAGTACATGGTAACTGCCCCTACCGACCGATGCTTAACCAACCTTCTTCAATATTTTGTAAAAATAATTTTTATGCAGTTTTTCAATTTAACTTTTAAACACTTCAAAAACATAAAAATTTATAAGCACACAAAAAACACATAGAATTGCAATCATCTCCATCTTTAAGATCTGTATTCATTTTAATACAAATTTTACAAAATAATAAATCATAGACAGTGATGATAAACTATCATCTAATTACATAAAAAACTTAGATACACATTCTAACCTCTAAAGAACCATAACTGGGACAATTAATTAATTAATATAATAATTAAAATAGAATTTTGATCAACAATAATTAATTAATAAACATTCACCATACAATTTCATGATAACATATAATTATATAGAAACCCTAAAGTGCCAACTCTCTAATAATATAATTCAAACATAGGAGAGACTAAGATCACAAAATTTATGTATATAGCATGATCACATGCAACACCCCTTATAGACATCACAATAATCATTACTTTCACTGTTAAAATCATTATTTAATGATGAAAAATTCAAATAAAATACTTACGCTCAAGTAGATATCCTAGGAAAACACGCATATGTTTTTTTCTTTAAAAACTACTTACCAGATTTGCTTCCCTTATTTCGGTTAGACCGATAGAACGCCTACAATGTTTGGCTTATCGACCATCTATATTTTAGACATGTATGCCTTAAGAAGTAAAAATATAATATGTTTTTGGAGATATTTTTATCAATAAAGAGTTTATTTATTATTCATATACCAAATTGTTGTCCTCTTTACGTTCATATTTATTGAATGTATAATAAGCAAACAAAAGTCTAAGACTATTCGTCTAAGCCCTTAGAATCAGGCATATAATGGACAGATTATGCAGAAGACATGATTCTAAAGATGACAATTTAAATTATAAGATCCACAGTCGAGGGAATAAAGTTGGGGGCTTTATTCATGCAAAGATTGTTATGTTGTCTATATTCCTAACGGAGATGATTTGTCTTGGCCTTTGGAGGTAGACTCCATGAATAGAAACATTGGTGCATTGTCATAGGTGACGATATATTGGGCTAGGACATAAAAGTATAATTGATTTGGATTAATAATTCTGTCTTGGCAAATCAATTCACTTCAGACAATTATATATATTGTATCTTAATCCTGAGATGAATAATGGGCTCGTCGTCTTGACTTATGTCTTTTAATGTACCAAAAGGTGACATCCACATTTTATGTTGGTACGCATGCCAGTATATTAGAGGCATGACTCTTGATAGCGTAGACTTGTTATTCACAGATATGAAATCTATAGCTTCTCTTTAAGAGTTGTTGATATCCTCTTATATACGTTATCCTATAATTGGAAAATTAGAGCGCTTAACCATTTGGATACATAGGTGTAATCAAATGGTATACTATCTTTGGATAGTAAGTTTTCTGATTGTGAGATAATGGAATGTGAGATAAAAATAATCGGGAAGGTAAGATAGAATTTATCCTTAAGCCGATAATGGATAATCCTATGGGGATACAATACATTGTGATATATTATAGAGACTTAGTTATTTGGGCTTCGTTATTCTATATAGTTCGAGAGTATAGCTCTAAGCTTTTAGTAGAGTAACGTCAGAGTTGATAATTAAGAAATTTATATCAAGGATATTGCGTTTCATAATTATTAGGAACTTAAACTATATAGGTCCATCAGGTCCCTTTTGCTAGCTCATAATAAATCCAGTAACGATATGGCATGCTTTTCCAATAAATTGGTGACTTATGTCAAATTATCAAATTGGCTGAAATTCGGTAGGATTAGATAATTCATGTCTGTTTATCGGTTGAATTAATTTTATGATAAATTAATTTGAGATAAACTTGTTGAATTATTGGATCAGATAATTTATGTCTATTTATTGATTGAATTAATTTCGAATAAATTAATTCAAGCTAAACTTATTGAATTATCAGGAATATTTATTTTCCTAGAGATTATTTAGATATGACTGTTTTAATCAGATAACTTCTCTATTGGGTTATTTAAATTAAAACTGAGACTCTATCTTAAGAATCTTGGATGGGAAATAGAGTTTCGTAGGGATCATTTATTGTAAGTTTGGTAGCCGGTCTTCAAGTTTGGCTTGTCGATGGAGTAAGTTTGGTAGGCCGATCTGCTAGTTCGGCCTGTTGACCAAACGATTTTCGATCATATATTTTTAGACGTGATTTTTATCATATAATTAATCCTAATTCGAATTTTTAAAGTCTTATCTGATAAGGACCAACCTGGGCACAGACTCTATAAATAGAGAGTAAGACTTATAAGTTATTTAGATTAGTTGAAGAATTAAGAGTGAGCACTCTATACTGTGAGTCTCTGAAATTCCCTGAGAACTATTGTTCATAAATCACAAACCGTAGTTTTGGGTTTCCTTGATTGGTTAGAAGGAGAGTCATCGGGGAAAAGCTGAATGACGTGCACCTACACGCACTCTGATCGTGGATAAAGAATGGCAAAGAAGGCCAGTTGGTTGAGGTCCTTCTAGAACGTACTTTTCTTCATCGATTGTAGGAGTTCTTCAGCATACAAGGTTAGTAAGATCTGATTAATTTATGCATATAATGCATCAAACTTATGTTTTGGAAAATACTCTGGTATATAAATTTTTAAATTTTCGCTGCGTACTATTTTTCCAATACTATAGAAAACTTAGTTTACAAAAATAAATATTTAATAAATACAAACTCATACATATAATGCAAGCACGTTTAACTTCTAATCAAACAACTAACTAAGACTAATTATGAAGAAATGAACGATATAGCATATGCTTTATGCTTTAATAAATAACCTAAGAAACTAAAAATCTAAAATACAAATTACATTCAATAAAATATAAGTTCAAAAGAACACATCATAAGTAGAGCTGAATCTTAAACGAATAAAAATGCAGAACATAATATATTAAATTTTGTTTGAGTTTAGATTGCTTTCATGACATGATTCCATTTCCAATCCATCAATCCTTACACACACGCCTGTCCTTGTCCTCCATCATAGTCAACCTGCATCGTATCCTTATATGCAACATGATAGAAACTAAGTAAGCAAAAGCTTAATAAGTACACATTCCTATCTCACAACATAAAACATTTAATAAAAATCATTACATAACATTGTAATCATAATGATAGTAGTGCATGAGACATAGATTTATATAAAACATATCTTTTCATTTAAACTTCCATATTAAAACATTATTCATTTTATCTTTAAGGGCCTAAGTGTTGCACCATAAACATAAAAATAGTTGTATGAGAGGAGTGAGGTAGCTAATCCCAAACCAAATGTACAAGTCTACCTTGTGAGACAGTCCACCTAGAGAGACAAACATAAACATAGGTTGTGCAACGCTTAATTAAGTGATACATATATATAGATATACCTTTAACATACCTCGTCATTGAAACATCCATTAAATGTTTTTGTTGTAACAAGAGTTTTCATGAGAACAGAATATGTAAAAACAAATTTAAAAATTATCATAAAATATATTCCCAAAACCTTTTCGTAAACTTTTATTATATTGCAGGTGAGAATGTACTTACTTGACTTGTTTACTTACTAAATCTTAAATCGAATGACGTTACTCTGGTTCTCGGTGTACTCGCCTTTTGGAGTGTTCATGTTAATCTTTCATATACTACATGAAATTAATATTCATGTTCATGATATTATTTAATACTATATTACATTATCATACATCATTCTAAACAAAACAAAGTATTTTTGAGTCTCAAACATACACTTAGAGTTAAGAAATATAAAAACAAAAAACTTACCTTTAATCACTTGAAGAAATTAATCTCAACTTATAAGCATAAATAAAATATAAATCTTCTTCCATAACATAGCTAAGATATAAAAACATCACCTAATTTTCTTCTCTTGAAAATATTAATCCAAAATACCGTTTTTAAATTTTTTAAAACATTTAAGTAAATTTGTTAGTCACAAAAACTGATTGACCTTCAAGGATTCATCACCTTATACCTTTCGATTCACATTTAATTAGAACATGAAAATTTGCAAGAATAATTAGCCATAAAAATTTCATTTGTAATTTAAATAAATCATAAAATCAACACTACAATTCTGCCAATAAAGCATGGGCAGTGAGCAGTCCTAAGTAAAAATTATGTATTAAATCATTTATGTCATAAAATAATTTATAAAAATTACTACACATAATCGAGGTATAAATCATAACATATCAAAAATTCAGCTTCAAATAAACTAAGAGTAATTTAAAACACATGTTCGAATTCAGAGTTAATATTAACACTAGATATGCTAAACAGCAAACACGTTTCATTCAAACATTTTTGTAAAATCAAACATGCATCATATACTTTTGAAATCTTTATGTTGACATGCTTGATATATAAATAAATGCTATAAAAATAATAAATCATGTAAAACATATCTAAAAATATGATTTACTATCCATGATTTACATAGAATATATTAGACAG
This sequence comes from Artocarpus hirsutus, assembly GCA_946598075.1. Taxonomy (NCBI): domain Eukaryota; kingdom Viridiplantae; phylum Streptophyta; class Magnoliopsida; order Rosales; family Moraceae; genus Artocarpus; species Artocarpus hirsutus. The sequence goes on from CAMOHE010002079.1 coordinate 10,646, forward strand.
AGTACTTAGTAATCAACGAATTTTATCTTAAAACATAATAAAGATATAAAGTTAAAAATTTATAGGCACTTATTTAACATTTAACAATGACTCATAATTTTTTATAGAATCCAAATATGCTTTTTGCCCCATAAAACGGACTCTACAAAGCATAAATACAAATTTGCCAGCAAATAAAATTTCGTAAGCATTGTTTGATTGAAAGCTCATAATATTTAAATACACTAAATGAAAATTTATAAAAAAAATTAGACATTCTTAGCATAAATGTACACAATATATCCGAAAATCACAACAAAATAAAATCATTTGAATTCGAAACATTACTGGCAATCTTACCGAATAACCAAAAATTCTAAAATTCTTAAATCACATTCCAATAACAAATTTTTTTTTTTATATTTGTTCCAAACTCATACAACCTTAAAAGTCAAATGTAACATGAACATCATAAAATTAAACATTTTCAAAAATTAAAATCGTCACATTCATGACATATCACAAAAATTTAACAATTAAAACCAAAACCACATATTCTCATTTAACAACATACCCCAAATTTCAAGCTCTAATCATACCAAACACTCATGACTATAAATACATTCATTAACAAAACTAAAACATCATACACATAAATAAATTTATACTTTGTATTCTTGAATTCTTTGAGAGAGAAAATCTTGAAGAAAACAAAATTCTAAACTAATGGTATGTGAGGTTTAGGAAAGAAAAGAGAGCATAAAAACATGGAAGAATATGAGAAAAGATAAGGTTAGAAAAATAGATAGAACTAATATGTATGTTTGAAGCTACATATTTATAGGCATAAGTAACCCTAGTCCTAGTTTAACTAGGTTTCCCCCTTTTTTTTTTCTCTTTTTTTTTTGTTTTCCCTAAACACAATAAACACCATGTTACTATTTTTTTTTTCTAACCACAACAAACCATTTCTTTACCATATGTTATATAAATATTATATTATTATATGTCATTGTGAAGTAAATATATATTATATATAATAATATAAATGTGAATATGTATATATATTATTATATATATTTGTGAATAATATTACAATAATATATATATTGAATAAACATGAATATATATATATATATACACACAACATTAATGAAATTTGGCATGTTTAAATGCAGTAAAATGATTAATAAGATTATCATTATTTATTTTTTTTGACAAGAGCATCCTAAGCACATTAATCCCTCGTGGCCGTCATTTGTAATAATACTAAACAAAAAGTTAATTTACTTAATATAAATAATAATAGCACTTAATATATCACATTCTAATGTTAAATTAACATAAATGTCCGTAGAAGAAAACGACGGGCATTACATCACACCTGTAAAATCAACATAAAACCATGGCTCTAATACCAACTGTTTGAAAAACGATACGCAGTGGGATTTTAAAAAATTTTAAATCAAAGTCTTTTTCTAAATAACAAGTTTGACATGCTATGTATATAAATTAATAAAAGATCTTACATGTCTTTTAGAATTGTAACCGTACTTTTGACAGAAAAAACTTCCACAGAACTGCTAATGAGAATCGCATTCTAAAGAGTTTGAACCAACTACACTTCTTTTCTATTCTCTTTTCCATGACCAGAGTGTAGATAGGCACACGTCGTTCAATTCTCCTCCTTGGCAACGTCTCCTTCCAACCACATAAGAGAAAACCAAGAGCTAAGGTTCGGGATATTGAACAATAGCCCTCTAGGAGTTTCAGAGTTTCTCTCACTAGAATACTCTCTCTAAATCTCTCTGATGATCTAAATAACAATAAGAACAAGTATCCTATTTATAGTAGGTGGCTAGGAGTTAATTCCACTTAGATAAGGCTTCTAAATTTAAAACTGGGTTGAAATCAGAATGAAAATGCGTGAAAACGCATAACAGGATTTATGCATGGTCAGCATGCTGAACCTGGCCATCAACCTTCCGATCTTGACCATTGACCTACTGACCGTACCAATTTACATAACGATTTACGCTCTATTGGTCTGCCAAACTGGGACATCGCCTTGCCAGGCGACGCTGATGTGAAAATCTTTTAATATCTTATTTGATATAAGAATTTAGATAGAGCCTCAGTTTTAATTCAAATAACCCAATAGAGAAGTTATCTGATTAAAATAGTCATATATAGATAATTCCATATCAAATAAAATATATCCAAATAATTCAACATGTTTATCTTGAATTAATTCACAAAATTAATCTAACCAATATACTAACATGAATTATTAAATTCAAATCAACTGAATTTAAGCTAATCGAAGAATTAACATAAGTTACCAATATGTACGAAAATACACCGTATTATTACAAGAAATATTGTGAGCTAGTAAAAGGGACTCGATGAACATATATAGATTAAGCTCATATAATTATAAAATAATATATCCCAAATACATATATTTTATAATTTTCAACTTTAATGTTATTCTACTAAAAGTTTAGAGTTGCACTCTTGAACTATATAAAATTATGAAGCTTCAATAAGCTTATCATCAATGACATATCATAATATGTGACATCTCCATAAGATATTTATAATCGGCTTAAAGATAAATTCCGTTTTACCTTCCTAATTATTTTTATCTTATGTTCCATTATCTCACAATTGGAATACTTACTATCCATAAATAGTATATCATTCGGTTACACTTATGTATCCAAATGTTAAGCGCTCTAGTTTTTCAATTATAGGATAATGCCTATAAAAGAATATCATTAACTCTACAAAAAATCTATGAATTCCATACCTATGAATAATGAGTTTACGTTAATCAAGAGTCATGTCTCCAACGTACTAGCATGCGTGCCATCATCTAGTTCAGAATATCACCTTTTGGTATATCAAAAGACACAAGTCAAGAATATAGACTCATTAATTTATTTCAGGATTAAGATATAACATATGATTATCTAAAGTGAATTAATTTAAACAAACAGAATTATTAATCAAATCAATTCAACTTTTTGTTCCGGTCTAATATATTGTTACCTATAACAATATACCAATGTTTCTACTCAAGGAGTCCAACTTCGATGACCAAGACAAGTTATCTCCTTTTAGAGATATAGACAACATAACAATCTTAGTATGAATAAAATACCAACTTTATTCCCTCGATTGTGGACCTTATTATTCAGACTATCACCTTTAAGATTTATGTCTTCTGCATAATCAGTCCATTATATGCATGAACTTAAAGGTTTAGACTGACAGTCTCAAACTTTTATTTGCTTATCATATATTCAGCATAAATGAACATAACGAGGACAGTATTTGATATATAAAAATAAGTAATAAACTCTGTATTAATTAAATGTCTCTAAAAACTATTACATTATTTAATCTTTAGGGCACCTACTCTAACACCTTCACATTGTAAGTAGTCCTACAGTAGTGAGAGAAAACCATCTGCCTTATTTATTTTGTAGATTTTGGCAATTATACACTTTAAGAATGTTTATAAGAAGGATTAGTAGGCCAAAAAGCTCCTTAAAACCAACCTTCACGTCAGAACAACATTCTTGAAATGACTGGTGTTGAGAGAATCTCAAAAAGTATCTGGCTATGGGAAAATTTTCAAACTAGTACTAGTCCCCATACAGAACTTCCTTAAGTTATACTTTTCTTCAAAACCACAATTTATTAATTAAATATTATGAAAAACTTTAAATTTAAACCCTAAAATTAACGAATAAGTACATTACAAATAAAGGGAAAAATTAATTTTTTTGAATTTTTTTATTTTTATGAATAGTAAAGTGAATAGTAACTATGTGAATAGTAACTTATAGAAAACAGGATTCCTACATGAACAGTACTTAACTCTTGCAAAACAACAAATATTAAAAGAAGAAAAATAAAACAGAAAATGAGTTAGAAAAATAAGTGAGAAAAGAAAATGAAATATATACAAAATATACTATACTTAAAATAAATTTTATTTCTTTTCTTGACAACGACGTCAAAAACTTGTTCGGTCTTGAAAGTTGTAATCTAAAATAACCCTAAGTATAAGGTTGTCATAAGTAATAATAGTCGGAGAATCTGAGGTCGAACCTACAGGGAAATCTATTTCTAAAATCTTGTATATTTGTTATATTAATTATTTATTTATTATTTACAAAATATTTATAATATACACATTTTTTACATTTTCCATTTTTAGATTTTTATGATTTTCAGAACTTCAATAATAACATATGCCACTCAATTAAAAATATAACTTTAACAATAAATGCAATTAATTCAAAATAACTTTAATAAAAACAATAATGCTGATAAAAATTAATTAAGAGAGATGCAACAATAATTATAACAATGCTGAGGTTAAAAGATTCCATTTTAATAATTAACTTAACATATTTTAATTTTTCTAATTATTTATAAATTGATTTAAGAATATATTATGTCATCCTATGTCGAAAATAAATGAAACATTTACTGTGTCATTTTATATCTATAATGCAGCAAAAACTCAATTTAATAAACATGCATGATTTCAACATTATTTAACTAAAATAACAAACAAAATAATATGTTAAGCATTTTCCAAGCCATTCTTTGTTTACGACAAATCAATGTCCTCCTAAGCATTATCCGTGCCAGTCTATGTTGTCAAAAAATCAAAACTAGAATTTTGCTAGAGTTTTAGCTGAAAAAAAATACTAAAATCTTAAGTTTTTTTAAAAAATAATTTTGGCATTATAACTACTTATAAAACTAAGAAAAACTAAAAATATTAATTTTATCAAAATTTTCCTTTTCCCTCCTCAGCTAAGAAGGAAAATTAAAAAGAAATATTTAGAATAAAAACACTAAAAGTATTGTTGAACATAATTTTTACAACATAACTTATAAACTATTTCTCAGAAACATAAACTAAAAGCTAAAAATTTAAAAACTAAACTAAAAACTGACTATCAATTAAATAGCATTTTTTCTACCGAAGAGGGATAAAGAACATGGAGGTTTAAGGAGTATTTATAGGCCAAAGTATGGCCACTGTACATACAAATTGAGATTTTTTATTATTTTTTTACTATTTACTTTTTTGCTAAATTCGTTGCCAAATTGGCAACTTGCAATTTATTTTTCTTTTCCTCACCTGGTGAAGCTCCAGAATCAAACTTTCTTTTTTTTTTTTATGATGTCATTTTGATGCAACACTGATGCAAGATTTTCTTTTATTTTCATTGTTCGTTTTTTCCCATTTTGGTACCATTTTGCTCCGTTTTTCTTTCAAATTTCAAATCTAAAATAGAAAATTGAAACAAAATCAATTATCATAATACTTACAAATATTTATTTTACATTAAAACATACAAAAACACATTAAAAATAAAAACAAACTTAGACAAATTCTGAGCCCTTACGGTTTGATACAAATATAATATTTAAGACTTAGAAATATTTTTAAAAATTACCAAAAATATAATAAAACATATTTACAAACTTAAAACACACTATAAAACATATTAAGATTGAAAATAAAATCACCATGCATTATTTATGTAGTTTTAATTAATTTCAAATCAATTAATTGTTTAATACACAAAACTGACTCTTAAAATTACCAAAAATATTATTAAATATAAAAACATATTAAAAATACATAATTAAACACATTTTAATTCTAAGACATTAAAATACTATTTAAGACATAAATGCTTGAATGAAAGAGTCTAATAAAAAATATGAATGTAAAATAAATGATTTTAGTTTTAAGAAATACGCATTTTTATATTATTCTCATCACGACACGTCTTCGTTTGGGTGGGGAAACACCTTGGTGATTGGTCTCCCTTGGGGTATGTCAAGGGTGCGGGAGTTTATTTTTTCTTTTTTGTATTATATTCTTTTTTGTTTTAAGGTTTTATTTATTATTTAAGTATTACTCAAAGATTAATAATACTATTTTTGGTATTTACAGAAATTAAATGTAAATGAATTTAGCGGATTTTATTTTACTGATTTTGCAAACGCAGAAAATAGTCTAGAAATTTGTATTACCAGTAATAATAGGGGTAAAAAAGGATTTCAACAAAAATAGGGGCTGTTCAAGTGTTTCTGAAAAGAAAGAAAAAAAAGGAAAAAAAGGGGAAGTCTGGGTCGAAAAGCGCGTCGGCTCCGACCCACGTGCATTCCGCTGAATATTTTAGAAATTCCGTGAACAAAAAGAAAAAGCAAAAAGCACGAAAAGTACATCAAAATTTATCCACGTCTTACACATATTTGAGGCCTGGAAAGCCGGTGCAATCAGAAAGCAAAGCCTCCTCCAGTACCTCCGCGGTCCAAATTTCATTCGACAGCCTCAAAAACCACAAACACATACACAAATCAAAACAACTTTCACACACATGCGAGCCAGCTCTCTCTCTCTCTCTCTCTCGTTCCCTCCCTCACTTTTGCTTCTCTCTCTCGTTCTCGATGAATGCTAACAATATTCATCGTCTCTTCTGACTTGTACCCAGTTCGTCATTCTCAATAAAAATCTCGTTTTTGGTTTAGAATTGTTTATCTTCTTTGGGTTGGAAATTGGGATTGATGTTTTTCACCAATGCGATTTCTGATGCCCATTTCGGAACTGGGTCTGATAAATGATTTTGCAATCCTATTCTGCGAGCTTCGACTTCTCGCTTCTCAATGTCATCTGCCCATGTGGAGGAAACCCCGACCAACGACTTAGAAAAACCCATAATTATTCTTATTTCTATACCAGAAAGCACAGAAGAAAATGGGCTTTCCATTTCCAAACCCGCGCCACTTCCTCAGACCGTTCCAATCTCAGCATAAAGCTCGCAAAATCCGCCCGAAAAGGCGCGAAAGCCTTCGTCGTCAAGCAATTCTCCGATGAAGTGGACGGCGATGAGGATTTGCCCCGAGAGTCAACGATCCAAATGGGGTCAACAAACTTCCCCAACTTCCAAGAAGACCCCATTGTCGACAAGCTCAGAACACAGCTTGGCGTAATCCACCCGATTCCGTCGCCGCCGCTGAACCGAAACGTCGTCGGGCTGTTCGTCTTCTTCTTCTTCGTTGGCGTCGTGTTCGACAAGCTCTGGACGTCGAGGAAGAGGAGGAGCAAATTGGAAGGCCGGATTGGGCAAGCTTGGCCTCAGGTGCCGACGAGCTTTTCGCTGTTTTTGGAGAAGGATTTGCAGAGGAAAGAATCGGTTGAGTGGGTGAACATGGTGTTGGGGAAATTGTGGAAGGTTTACAGAGGTGGGATTGAGAATTGGATAATTGGGTTGCTTCAGCCGGTGATTGATAATCTGAAGAAGCCTGATTATGTTGAAAGAGTTGAGATCAAACAGTTCTCTTTAGGAGATGAGCCTTTGTCTGTTCGGAATGTGGAGAGGAGGACATCTCGCCGTGTCAATGACTTACAGTGAGTTTGCCTATTTCAGTTCCATGGCATTTTTTTTCTTTTAGTTATCAATTGTTTCAAAATTAAGTTTTGGAATTCTTCTTTGATTTGTTTCAAACATTTAATTTCACTTTTTTTTGGTTAATTCTTTCCCTTTCTTTTTGTTTGTTTAGGCTAAGCGTTATTTCTTGGGTGGGAGGTGGTTTTCATATCTCTGATAATGGAATAATTAAATAGGAGGTTTGGTAATGTGGTTTGAACTATAATATGAGCTACTATGTGGTTTGATAGTAGTTCAAATTAAGTTTGTTTTCACATTTTGTGACAGAAAATACTGTAGCAAACTTATCCTAAACGTTATTTACATTAAAAAGTGAAGAATAGTTGTTATGTGTTGAGGTTTGATCTTTCCGTATTCTTACTAATTTGTATTTTCCTTTCTCAATTCAGAATTTTAGATGGATTTTGGATTAGTAAAATCTCTTGAGAACGATAGAGATCTATGTTAGTATGAGCTCTGGTACTTAAAATTTAAATCTTCTTTTGCTACCGTGTGCACTCATTCTCTGCTTGTAAGTTTGTATGCTAATGTTGCATTCAACTAATACAAGTCCCTCAACTCTAGGTATCAAATAGGTCTCCGTTACACAGGCGGTGCACGTATGCTGCTAATGCTATCACTAAAATTTGGGATTATACCCATTGTTGTGCCAGTTGGTGTTCGAGATTTTGATATCGATGGGGAACTTTGGGTCAAGTTACGATTGATACCAACAGAGCCTTTTGTAGGAGCTGTTTCATGGGCTTTTGTTGCACTTCCAAAAATCAAATTTGAGTTGTCACCATTCCGCTTGTTCAATTTAATGGGTAAGCTGTAGATTTATGCCCTTATCTCAGCTTTTCTTATTTACACATGCATGAATTAGTCTCTGGAATAAAAATATGTTTAAATTTTTTTCTTGCTGTATTTTGATTCTGGTTGTATCCGTGAAATTTTATACTTCAATTGAGGATGGGAGTAAATAGTTTGGAGATGTACAGTATAGGGACGTGTGTGAATCTTTGATGAGTCAAGTAGGAAGATGATGGATGAGAGTGATTAGGAGTGATATGCAAATAAAAGATCTAGTATGGTCCGATGGAATTTATGTCGCTCATTAGTCATTACTTTTAACTTTAAATGAGTCAAGTATCCCACTTCAAGCAGTTGCAATGGGAGTTTGGGTTGAGATGAGTCAGAAAAGAAAGAGCCATAGTAGCTAAACATTTTTCTATCTATCTATCTATCTATCTTTCTTTCTTTGCTTTTTTATTTTTTGTCTTAAAAAAACTCTTCACGATATCAAAGGATAGGAGAGAGATGGGCACAGGCCTGATTGTTGGTTGACCAGCATCCTAAAATAAAAGACATCTTTACTGTATTCTGCAAATGTTGCTTCAGTGGTACCCGCAACTTGAAATGAGTTTGGCTTCTGTGGCCTTTTAAACCAAGACTTTTCACTCATGAAAGATTCCCAATGACCATCTGTTTCACCTAGCTGGAGAGAACTTAAAAATAGCAGTGTCCAGTATTATCGTTCTCACCTAGCTGGATAGAAATTAAAAATAGCAGTGTCCACTATTATCGTGCTCGCCGCTAATTTAACAGGGACAATTGCTGTCCACTAGTATGTTTGCCTATTGTTTGTGCAAGAAGAAATCTATTACATATATATAAGTAACTGGAGAGGGCTTGTAATAAAATTTATTTATTTGTTATGACTATGATGGCAGCTGGTCTCCACTACCATAATTTGGGCAAAATAGAGGAACTTATGTACGCAAAATCTAACAATCTTCTTTTTAATGTGCAAAAGTTTACTTTTTCTTTTTAGTATGCAAAACTGATTCCCAAGTTTGTATAAACTTTCAGTCGCTTTATCAGTAAGTGTAGCTTGCAATTGCCTTTTACGATAAGTATGCTTCTCTCGTTAAGGATCAATGGTCCAAAACAGAACATGCTATTATCTTTTTTTTTCTTTGATGAGAACATACAAATATATTTTTGATAAGTATGCTTTTATTTCATTAAGGCTTGATCATCCAAATTGGAAGATACTGACGTTTTTTTCTTTTTCATTTTCTCTCTTGGTTCTTCTTTTATGCATGCAATGGGCAATTCAGCGATTCCTGTTCTTTCCATGTAAGTGAACTTTTTCTTTGGAGAACCTTATTACAATATGCACAAACGTGATACTTTTTTTTTTCATTTCTATGCACGTATAAAAATTATATTGAACTCTTACTAGTATTGAAATGGTCTTATATTAGATTATAGCATCTTTCGTTTGTCAGGTATCTACTTTTATTTGCGTATCATCCTATCACTTTGACAATTAAATTTTGCATACTGTGTTAATTTTAATATATTGAGATGAAGATTGAATTTTTGTTCATTATGCTTCATTTTATTTTCCCATTATATCCTTGAGAGTCAAGACTAGGTTATCTCTTGGATTTCTGTTCCATTAATATCTATTTATATCTATTATGCATATAAATGTACGTAGAATATACGTATACTTATTTGTGCTGTGCCCATCCATAAATACATAAATATAGTTGGGGTGCAGGTGTACTTGTACATATAGATGTATCTAAATTTAATACAAGTGTACATCCAGAGAGACAGAGAGACACTGAGGGAGAATTTTTCATGTTTCAGTTATGACAAGAAATTGATTCAAGTTATCTTCCAAATCTTCATTTGTTATTCAATTATTTCTTGTGGGTCTGGAACTTCTTCCTTACTTTTTTTTTTGGTCCTCCACCCTTTTACAAATAATATCTCAATTGCCTATTTTTCTAGGTTTTTGAAAAAACTTCTCACTGAGGATTTGCCTCGCCTATTCGTACGCCCTAAGAAGATTGTTTTAGATTTTCAAAAAGGCAAAGCTGTTGGCCCAGATGCAACCGATCTAAAATCGGGAGAGCAAGAAGGAAACAAGGACTTTGTTGGAGAGCTATCAGTGACCCTTGTTGATGCCCGGAAGCTATCTTATTTTCTCTATGGTAAGAACCTTTGCAAGAAAAAACCAGTGTACTTTACGAACCAATGAGATTTTTAGTTGCAAAAGTTGCTGAGAATTTGGCCTTATGGTGCACACGAATTTGGTGTGTGTGTGTAAATTTGTTTTCCAGGAAAAACAGATCCATTTGTTGTTCTAAGTCTCGGTGATCAAGTCATACGCAGTAAAAAAAACAGCCAAACTACCATTACTGGGCCCCCTGGTGAGCCAATTTGGAACCAGGTGAATCCTTAGCGTTACTGCTTTATCTACTATGTTGTTCTCAAGGGAAACTATTCATTACATATCAAATATTCTTTTTTACTTTTTTTTTTTTTTTTTTTGAGGTTAAGGTTCACAATTTCTTAATTAATTCTTTGCCTGTACTCATGGGCAGGATTTTCATATGCTAGTTGCAAACCCTAGAAAGCAGAAGTTGTTTATCCAAGTGAAGGATTCTCTTGGATTTGCAGATTTAACCGTTGGCACAGCAGAGGTAAAGTGCCTTAATTCTCTATAATCTTGTCCATGAAGTAAATTATAATTGTGATAGGACATTGTTTTATTACACACAAAGATGAACCAGAAAGTTGTACTTTATTGAAGAAAGGAACCCGTACAAGAACTGTCCACAGAAAATCAGCAATACGCTAGACCTAGGTAGAGATTTGAGAGCCTACCCACCTCTCCCCACTTGATTTCCCAAGTCCTGATTTAATTCCCAGAGCAATCCCCCTATTTGTAGTATCTCATTCCCTCTAACTAACACATAATAGCCCATCATTCTAACAAACTTGCTAATCACTCCGAACTCACTCGTTAACTTAGTTGACAAACAAACTCAAATTGTCTTGCTTTTTCTTTATAAATTTTTTTTATGGTAACATTGTGTCTGAAAATAGACCGTTTATTAACAAAAGAGTCGGTGAAAATATCCCGCAGTTTTGATATAGCCTACAGCTGTAGAAGTGCTCTATGCAGGAACTTAACCGTATACATGGAAAATTAGTGCTCAAATAGGAAGTTGAGCTCAACCATACTTTACAGCTACTGTTTCGCAAAATCTACTGTAGTAATAAACTTTAAATACTCTGAAATTTAGGTTGATCTTGGATCGCTTCAAGACACTGTGCCAACAGACAGGATTGTGGTCTTACGAGGCGGTTGGGGACTGTTTAGAAAGGGCTCTTCTGGAGAAATATTGCTTCGATTGACATATAAAGCATATGTCGAGGATGAAGAGGATGAAAAATCTTTGTCCGAATCCATTGATACAGATGCTTCAGATTCAGACGATGAGTTCTCTGAGTCTTATGAACCAAGTGCTTCTTTCATAAAAGATTCGACAAATTATGCTAAAGAAATTGATAAAGAATCATTTATGGATGTTCTAGCCGCTTTAATTGTCAGTGAAGAATTTCTAGGAATAGTGGCTTCTGAGGCAGGAAGCAGCAAAATTTTAAATGACATTCCAGGTACAGGGACAACGTTACCAAGATCGCGAGCTGTTGATGCCAAATCAGTGTCACAAGATTCCACCAATGGTTCAGAAGTTTCGACAGGTAACTTTCATACATAGTGACTGCCTTAAGTGTGAGGTCTTTTTTTCTTCTTTAATACCTTGATGCATGGTTAAAAATAAAATAAAATAAAATAAAAACTTGTCAATCGTAGGATCGGCTATATTTTGGCTTGCTGTTGTTACGAGCATATCCGTGCTAATTGCACTCAACATTGGTGGTTCAAGCATCTTCAATCCTTGATATTTCATACGAGAGCTTGAGAAGAACTAGTTTTTTGGTGCTTTTGTTCGATCAAGTAAATTCTTCGAATCCCTCTCTGGTGCTGCATTGATTCTTTTTTTCAGTTGTTCGTTTGGGTTCCCTGCAATTAATAGCTTTACAAGTGCCATAGTTCATTCTTTGCTTGCTTTAGTTGATTCCATGATAATTATTCAATACTCATCGAGTCAATTAAGGGAAGTTGTATAAAGATTTTCAAAATTCCTCTCCTCTTTCCTGGTTTTGTGTTAGCTGGCTAGCTTTTTCCCTTGAAAGTTTTCACTCAAAGAACTGCCTTCTTCCATGGCAGGCTTGAAAACAATCCATTAAGTATACATTCCAGGAGGACTCGCCAAGATAAATGCTTTTTACACTGAGCTAATGAGCTATCCATTCCATCTTGCAAATTTGTAATTTGTAGTTTTCTAGCAGAGGAATGTTCTGTTGGCGGCAGAAAATTTTTGATCTATACATATAGCAAGTGAGTAATCATTTATCATCCTGTATTCTAGTTTTACCATATATGTAGCTGTATATACCTGGTGGCCAGAGACTCACGTGACGCGAGCCTCAGCGTGACCAGCATCCGCACGAGGGCCGCTCCACGCAAGCCTTGCAGTGCATCCCTGGCTTTTACGGGCATCTTTTGATGTTGTCCTGGGTTCTGATGGACAGAGATATGCGCTGTGCAGGGTAATGTGCAGTTCCAGAACCTCAACTTCATCCGAATACCAAAGAAATAGTGATGATCCAGAAAATATATGCGGAAAATTTCAAAAAAATTAAATCGTACAGTCTGATCCATAGAAGCATGCTCTATCTTCAAGATCCATTTTCAAAGAACTAAATTGTATAGAATTCCTATTTACCAAAAAACATATATAGAATTCCTAGATAATTTCATAGAATCTACGAAAGTAACAAATTTTGTAGAGAAAATGATAGACTATACCCTATTACAGTTGCAATGTAATTACAATTATAATTACATGAATATGTCTAAAATATATCATTTTGAACTCTAAGAAACCATAACTAGTAATAATTAAAAATAAATAATTGTAATTATAATTATCATTCATCATACATTCACATGATATTTTAATTAATATTCTATGAACATATTAGTTCATATGTTACAGAAATTTTAAAGTGCAACTCTCTAAGATATCAATTCAATGCATAGGGAAATAAACTTACGTCACCTAATTTATGTCTAAAGTATAATCTTGAGTTGCCTCTGGTATCGGTTGTTGGAAAATTGGTCTATCAACATAGCAAATTTTGAAATTTTATTTAATCACCTAGTATCAAACTTGTGTTGCTATAAACAATATGTCGAGTATAATTTGTCCTTTTTGGTAACAAAAAAGAACACTTCTGACTACATGATTTTTTATAAAAATTTTATCGCAAAATTTTCAATGCTATTATCTTCCTTGAGGTCGTTATGTGTGGGTCAACTTACTAGATCTCCAGCATAGCCACTCCTTCCAACCATTTTAGTGCTAAGGAACCATGAATGCTAAAAATAATTAGTCCCAGCTCAATTCTTTAATTTGTATTTATGCAGTCTAAAACTAAATGAGGACCCAATGACTCTATTTATAGAAATAGTAAAGAATAAAAAATCTATTAGAAATTTATGATTTTCTCTCCTGCTTATCTACACCACACACCCATCCCTAGCAATATGAGATTCAAATTTATGCCAATCATCATGTATAATTTTGTGATATCCTATAGCATCAAGGATAATTTCAATTCAAACAAATCAAAATTTAAATTAGAATAATATTATGCACGAATTACCTAAGTTAAATAATTGTGAATAATTATTCTTTCTTCAAATACAGCAATGATTTAAATTAATTATTCAAATACTAAATTTAGATAACTAAGTATCCAAAATCTCAATTACTAATTTAAATAATTATATTTCTAGAATTAATTAAACAATCAATTCATTTGAAAGTTAATGCAGGTTGGCGGCCACAAGTCAGGTAGACCCCACTCTGCGTCCACAGTCCACCTAGACTCTGGCGTGCACCCCGATGGGCCCAATGGCCTGTTGTATGTGTACTTGTCCATGGTAAACCACATCTGTCCTTGTCGAAAGAAATTAGTGAACTAGCTGTTTACTTCTAAATTATGTATGAATAAAGCGGTCGGTTGAAGCACAAAATGGACGGTCAATGTTACAAAAAGGTGTCTAAAAATAATAAATTCGAAAGATTATTAGAAATAAACTTGAGAAGAGACAAGCAAATAAAAAGAACAAATATTTTGAAGTTTTTGGTGATTATAAGACGAATAAAATTGCTAGGATAAAATCCTACATACTAAAGAAGAGTGGATATTGGCTTTCGCGCTCCTTTTTGTTGTCCTTTATGCACCGTTTTGGTGCCTTTTTTTTTTTTTTAATTTCTTTTACTAATCTTTTTTTTTTTTTTTTACTTATTTCTTCTTTTGTTTCTTTTGCTTTTTTTTTTTCCAACTAATTCATTTATTTTAGTCTCTTAAGTCATATCATAATTAAAAAACTTGAATCTTTCTTTCTTTTTAGCTCCATTACAGTTTCCCTAAAAAAAAAATCTACCATTTTGATATATTACTTTTTTATTTTATTTGTCTACCATTGTATATGGCAAACTATACTGTATTTTTCTTTTTCAAATGCTTTATCTTTTTCAATTGCTGTACCTTTATCTTTTATCTTTTTTTTTCTTTTCCAATACTTTAACTATTTTAGTTTTATTTGCCTACCATAGTCTCTTACCCCTAATATTCTTCTAACTTTTCCATTTATGTTTCTCTTTCATTGTCTCTCAATTTTAAATTTATCGCTCTTTCTAACAGTAATAATCTCAGCTTTTTAACAGTAATAATCTCTTTAAAGGGTGTTCATAAAATCCGTCAATTTGCAAAATCCACCCAATCCAATCCGAAGGTTTTGGATGGGGTTGGGAAGAGTTTTGTATTAGTAACGGATTGAGATTTTCTCAATATGGAGGTTTTGAATTGGATTATGAATTGAGCACTTTTTAATCTGTCAAATCTGTCAATATGAAACCAACACTTATATAATTTTAATAATATACATAATTAAATAAAACTTTTATTTTTTTTTTAAAAAAAAACCTTTCCAATGTATTTTGCTTGAGTATTTTTCGAAAATACATTGGAAAGTTTTTTGAAAAAAATCTTTCCCATGTATTTTGCCTGAGTTTTACTCAAGATGGTTTGTCGTGATTGAATGGGTTAAAACAATTTAATTATATAGAGCTATTTTATATTATAAAATGTTTATTTTAATTATTGATGTTAAAAAACTGACATTCAATATTTTTATTTTTCAAAGTCCCAGCTCAATTTGTGAATTTGTAGAAGACAATATGCAAAATCCGAATGGTAACAGATAGAGATTTTTTCAATCCGAAGGTTTAGATCGGATTACGGATTGAGATTTTTTCAATCTGAAGGTTTTATATTGGATTGTGAATTGACTCTAAATTCGCAAAATCCAATCTGCAAACTCGCTTAATCTCCTTGGTTACAATCAATTCTAATTTCTATTTGTGGTTAGTCTCTTTCATCCATTTCATGGTCAAATTCTTTTGTCTATATGCTCCTGTGTTTTTAGGATTCTCTAAACTAAAGAACTTAAAAAAAAACTCACTTGGTTTATGAGATACAATTTAACTTCTTAGATCATAAAAATAAAAAACACAATAATGACGCATGAAGGTTTTAAAAAGATAAATGAAAAATAGTTTTGACAAAAATCTAAAAAGATTAAAGAAACATATTCAGAATTAAAAATCAAATTATGTCATCAGTCTAATTAAAAACATATATATGGATTTGTTTATTTCTTACACCATTTTATCTATTGTAAAATCCTAGTTTGTTTTACTCGTGTTACATTTTGTCTAAAAATAGTCAATTGATTATCTTAGGAATCGAAATTGTATATTTTATAATTATCAAAGTAGTTAGACCTACAAAAGTAAACATCGACACCTAAAGTAAAAGGTATACGTATTTTCAAACATTATTTATACAAATAATTATTTTTATTTTTTAAATAAATTTTTCTCCCTTGATTTTTATATATAATCAACCTTATAAAAACTCCAATCACAACTTAATACGTACATTGCGTGTAGCTCAACTAGTAAAGGAAAATAAGAGAGGAAATTGTATACTTTTGTTCACCAACTAGTATTTAATTCTATAACTCAATTGCAAGTTTCACACCCTGTTTGGCAAAAGTGGTGGGAGCCACTTTTTCCTTTATAAACTGTGTAAAGCTCTACATATTACAACAACAATACAAAAATTGCTACAATGTAAAGCTCTCATATGCTACAGTAAAAGTGGTTCTCACCAACGGTTCCTACTATCCTTCCAAACACCCTATTACATCCCAAACATGCAATCGGAAAATATGGATTTAAAATGTAAATAATACGTGTAGTATTTAAACCAATTAAACCTCTTCTCATTTACATGGGCACGATTGTGCTTACACATTATCGTAAAGCGACTTTATTGCAAGTAATAATGCAGTAAGAGATATTCATATAAAAATAATAAAACAAACCACTTGTCACTAGTGATTATCTACACTGAATATGATAATCAAAGCCACTTTCAATACAAAAATAAACATTAAATAGAAAAGATAAAATTAAACAAATATACAAATTTGAAAAACAAAGTGAATTAGAAGAACACATTCAAACAAAATTCATTATTTTACTTAGCCTTCCATGGGTGGTGTTTCACTTACAAAAAGGAGCATACCTCATATTACACCTATAGAAAGACTCAAAGAAATAAAAATAGAAAATATGTGTTTCTGAATTTTCACACAATTCTGGAAAGAAAAACAAAGTTCGCTAAGTCCTTTATTTATAGTGTTTTGGGGTGCAAAGAAATTTTTAAAAAAAAACTAAAAAAAACGTAAACTTACCAAAGAAAAGGAAATAAAATAAAATTACAAATATTTTCGAGAGATTAGATACTTGATTGGGGAAAATTTTAGGAGTTTACAGCCAAAAAGTGGAGCAAAGAGAGAGAAAGCTGGAGAAATCACATAACCGAGATAGACATGAGGCGGAAGCTGACTAGCAGACGCGAGATGCAGTGCGACGGACGAGCTCAGAATGGACAAGGCATAAAGCGTGCGTGTGTAGGAAGGAGGTGGAGTACGGTTAGGACCCGCACTGCAGAGATGCGTGCATGTCTTGAGACACACTTGAGAAAACGCATGCAAATGACATTGAGCACTGATTAGCTCGCACGAGGGAAAACGTTGATGCGTGCTTCAGGGATGTTGAGAATCCATGGTTGCTCATGCGGAGCTGCGGCCCACGTTGCTGATTGGCACACACTGACTGCAGGGCTTTGCTTTGTACGGCTTGCTGGCTTATGCACAACTTGAAACTAGTGGTTGCATTTGTATGACTTCCATGGCTTAGTTGCATGACTTTCTACGGATTTTAAATCTATGTAAATAAATAAGTAAAAACTATACATTTTCAAATTAGTATTTTGAATAAAAATTTAACAAGAACTTAAATAATCTAGTATTTGTTGAATAAGAAGCGTGTAAAGATGCATTGCAGAGATGCGTGCCTGTCTTGAGACGTGCTAAAGAAAACTCGTCCATAGAACATTTGGCGCTGATTAGCTCGTGCGAGGAAACGTGTTGTAACACCCCGAAGTTAATTAAATAGAATTAGAATGTTAAATGGTGAATTAGTGTGCCATGATAAGTGTTTTAAACTTAATTTGATTACTTTGTGGAAATTTTTGTGTTAATTACTTTTTGATGATTTTTAAATGTTCTAAATTGTTTTTGAATGTTAATTTAAGTTTTAATAAAACAATTTGATTTGAAAACAGAGTGTGGTTGCACACAGTTTTATGCAACTGCTTTTCTCTTTTTTTCTTCTATTTATTTCACTTTTTCTCTCTCTTCCTTCATTTTTCTCCCGTGCACTCTCTCTCTCCTCTTTCTCTCGTCTCTCTCGGGTTCTCTCGTTCTCTCTCTCAATCTCTCAAAAATTTTTGAAACAAATCTCGTTTTCAAGCTT
>CAMOHE010002087.1:0-16816 GCA_946598075.1 Artocarpus hirsutus
CAAGGAAAGGAGTTTTTAAAGAATCATTTTATGATTATTTTCGTTTTGAGTATGTTCATATATTTTAAGGATATATAATTTTATAAATTTTGTGAATGTTTGTTTACTGTATTTTTATAAATTTTCTTCCGCATTTGAAGTTTTAAAAAAAAAAAACTTGTTTTAAAAAGAATTTTTTTTTAGTTCGGCCTGCCGACCATACTGGTCGGACTGTCGAAGTTTTTCAATCGGCCTGCCAATCTTGTGGATTTTGAAAACCCTATTTTGCAAGGCCTCGGACGGCCTGCCGATGGGTGACCTTCGGCCTGCCGGTTGAGCTCGGCCTGCCGAAGTTAAAAGTTCAGCCTGCCGGCCGAGATATGTTCAAAAAAAAATTTATCTTTGTTTTTCAAAGGCCATTTAATTATAAATAATATTAGCAAACTATTTATACAATGTCTATGGAGAAGCGAATTGTTTTTAATTAAGAAAGATTATGATTTCTTATAAATTGTATTTGTATTTTCGTAAAAAAAAAAAAAAATGTATGCAAAGATCCTGGGAATGCTTTTCCAATTTATGATTTCAAACACATGTTATCAATTACAATAGTTTGCTTAAATTAATGTTTTAACGAATGAATGTAACGATATCTGTGACGTCCGGAAGGGGGGCGTTACAGCATGTTCTATCGATACAGTTACTCGCATAGCTCTATTTTTAAATTAATTGGCAATTGAGGGTCTAATTTAAGTTAGAGAATTTCTTGGCACACTACTAACTTAGTACTAACCTGAAAATTCTCTTAATTAAATTTCTCAAGTTCTTTACGGATAAATTTCTCCCACCTTAGTTGCGGTGAAATTTATCAATCTCTTTATTAAATTACAATAGTTAATTAATTAACTATATAATCTTTTATAGAATTTTTGAAACAGTCATATGTTAATTCCATAAATTCTTCAATCATGCATTTCATACACAATGTTTCTAGGAAAATCATTGTTTTAAATAGGTAAATTATGCTATTTAATTCTAGGATTTTTCTTGGCCATTACACAAATTCCTAAAAAAAAAATATTGAAAAAAATTTCCCATTTAGTATCCAAAGTTTCGTTGAGTCCAAGCTTTGGAGCCTAGACGAGCTAGTGCATGTTCTGTTAAGAAAGTCATTTTTATGATCATGAGTTTGTGAAATTTAGAGTGTAAGATGTATAACCCAAGAGTATGATTTGTTTAAAGGATTCCAAGATTCAAGTTTTTTCAAGGATTCCAAGGAAACCAAAGAAGCCACACCAACCCTAGATAAGAGCTCGGTTACACTATTCAAAGTTTAGGCGGTATTTTTTACTATAATGTGTTAAAGTGTATTATATGACTTTGGAAGTTCATAAAATAGTTTTCAATATAAGTATAATCAGGTTTCAAACATTTATTATATGATTCCTTATGATAATGATTGATAGACTTTATTTTTATGCCTAAAATGCCCTTGTTATACATTAAAAATCACTTTTCTGGAAATGAATTAGTTAGAGATATAATTGGACCTTTCACGAAACATGAAAGTTGTGGATAACAGAGAATAGATTATCGTTAATAAGGAAAGTTAGGAATTACATGAAAGTTTTCATAATTATGGTCTACGGACAAAATTATAATTTCGCACCTAATATGGCCATAGTGGAAGAATAGCCAAAAGATGCCCAAAGTTGTAGAATCAGCCTTTGACCCTTTACGAAGTTTTATTCCTAATGAAAATATGGACCAAACTATAGGAAACAATTTTTATCGATGCTAGGGGAAAAATCATCAAAATTTTACGTTTTGGGTCAAAAATGTGAAATTGAGTAAATTACTGGCTTAGGAGTAAGTATGTTTTATAGAACCCGCAAAGAAGAAAAGATAAAATAGAGACTTAGAAATCAAGTCTAAAGCTGTTTGGACCATTAGAAAACCGTCAAGGGCGTAAATATTAAAATTTTTGCATTTCAGGTTAAAACTGTAAAATCATGTAGCATCAAATTTCTCATTGAAGTAAGGCTGGTTTATATACTTTTATGGAAGTGAGCAACTGCAGGTCTTTAGCAAAAAAAGTTTAAAATTTTTCGAGACTTGTCGAGGGAAAAATGATCATTTTTTACTATATGGGTAAAATTGTCAAAACGAGTGCCAAGCCTTACATTTTAGCCTTTCTTCTGTCAGTATAGGTTGAACCTTCTAAGAAATGATTTAATATCATAGGATAGGTTGTTTAAAACCAAAATTTTTTCATCCTAAAGATAAAAACATCAAACTAATGTCGAGTCTCTAGTTTTAGCCCAAATATTTGAAGATTTGGAATAATTCTATGAAGATGATTAAATTACGTCTCATAATTAATTTAGGAATTGATTGTTAAACAAAAGTAAGTAAGAGAAGTAGCTTATTAAAGAGTAATGATTTTCTTTAGTAAATGTGTATGATATTCCTTTTGTTAAAGGACAAACATTTAGAACATCCAAAAAAGAAAAAGACTTACTCTTTGTGGATATATTCTCAAGGTGCAAAAAATTAGTCAGAACACCTCAAGTTGAAGAAACTCAATTTGGATTAAGGTAAGTTTCAAATCTCACATACAGCATGAAGAAAATGGTTTTGATATATACTATAGATGTTTGAAATATGTTTGCATTGATTATGCTTATTAATTTTAATGCCAAGTATAATATAAAATATGTTCATTATTTCTTATGCTTATTAATTTAAATCCCAGTCATGGCATACAATATGTTCACTAACTTTACAAGAATAGTATGCTAAAGATAAGATAATTAAGTGTTATACTAACCTCTACACATGTAAGGATTATAAGTCTCCCAACCTAAGGGGGAGCATCATGTTAAGTTAAATTATGGCCTTAGTATTCGATGGTCATACACATTTGGTACATACACTTGGGCCCATAATTTAAGATAAATTAAAAATGATAATAAAATGTTCATAATTAAGCATAATTAGAATCATGCATTGTACTATTGTTAGAATTCCTTTATAAATGCTTTGTAAGAAATGTTTGGACTTATTGAGTGAAAGCTAATTTAGTTCCTTCATGCTGTTGGGAATCTTGCTGAAAAGTTGGTATGAATTGTTAATGGGCTTAGCATAACAGTGAAACAAATGCGCAAGATGGGCTATGAATACCACTACATTTTATTTTCCGCATTATATTTAGACAAGTTTAAGACTAATAATTTCGTATTATGTAATTAATTAAGTGATTGCTACACATTAAAAAATTTCCTTTTGTTCTTCTTTTAAACTCTAAGGGGAACTAAATTAGATTTTATGTATGTTTGTAACGCCCTTAAGTGGGGGTTCACTACTACAAACTGTGGATTCCATGACGGTTTATAACCGTCGTAAAAAATTTCATGACAGTTAAAAAACCATCGTGAAAACTTCAGTCATGGTACGATATGTAGTTTTCATGATGGTTTTTTACCATCGTGTAATATAAATATTGGCACGGGAAGGGGTTGTAATATTGTAATTTTTCACAACAGTTTTTGGAAAAACCATCGTGAAAAATTAGCATTCCACAATGGTTTTTCAAAAAATCATCATGGAATACTAAGGATTCTACGTCGGTTTCTTGAAAAACCATCGTGGAATCAAAGGATTCCATGACCGTTTCTTAAAAAATCGTTGTGGAAGCTTTATGATTCCACAACGGTCTTTTAAGAAACCATCGTGGAATGCCAATTTTTCACGACGGTTTTTTAAAAAACCGTCATGAAAAATTTGTATTCTCTTAAAAAAAATCTCCAAAAATCTCCAAACATGTGGTGGGTATCACAATAATACTTAGGCATCACAAATTCATAAAAAGTAACCTATTCTCACACTAAAATGCTAAATATTGTTCAAAGTTCTTTCAAACACAAATACAAGTAACACATACTACATGGCAAATAACAAATTAATATAACTAATATTAAAACTAAAACTAAAGCTAAATAACACTAAAATAACCAAACAATGCTAACTTTAGAACTAACAATAACATTAAAACTAAAAGTAATGGTTTGAAATTTACCGACGGCGGTGGAGTCGGTGGAACAACAAAGGACGAGTCGAACGATGGTGGAGTCGGTAAAATGTCAAGGGATGAGGATGAATCGTGGCGAATGGCATTGGGTTTGTTAGGTGGGTTGTGGAGAGATTGACAGAGGAATGTCAAAGTTGGTGGAATGTCGTGGGGGTTGGGTTTGTCAATGGCTAGGTCTTGGGGAGAGGAGTTAGAGAGAGAAAGGGGTTTGAGAGTTAGTGGGTTTGAGTTAGAGAAATTTTGAATAAATAAGGAAAACTATGTCATTGGCGTGGGATTAAATTTCGGGGGATACTAAAAATTTCAAACATGCGAAACATTTCACGACGGTTTTTACTAAAAACGGTCGTGGAAGGTCTCAAGGTTTAAAATTTTTAGTATCCTGCCCAAATTTACCTTCATGAAAGATTAAATTTTGATGGGCTACCAAAAATTTCAAATATGCAAAACCTTCCAAGTTGGTTTTCATAAAAACTATCGTGAAAAGTTAAATTGAGCGAGATACTAAAAATTTTAAATCTCGGGACCTTCCACAACGATTTTTATTCGTGAAAGGTCTTGAGGTTTGAAATTTTCAATATCCCACCCAAATTTAGCCTTCGTGAAAGATTAAATTTTGACGGGCTACTAAAAATTTCAAACATACAGAACATTTCACTACGGTTTTTACTAAAAACTATTGTGGAAGCCTCGGTACCTTTCAAGATAGTTTTTATAAAAACCGTCGTGGAAGGTCCCGAGGTTTGAAATTTTTAGTATCCCACCCAAATTTAACCTTCTTGAAAGTTTAAATTTTGGCGAGCTACTAAAAATTTTAAACATGTAGAATATTTCAGGACGGTTTTTAATAAAAACCATCATGGAAGCCTCGGTACCTTTCACAATGAATTTTATAAAAACCGTTGTGGAAGGTCCCAAGGTTTGAAATTTTTAGTTTCCCACCCAAATTTAACCTTCATGGAAGATTAAATTTTGACGGGCTATTAAAAATTTCAAATATGCAAAACCTTCCATGACAGTTTTTATAAAATCCATCATGAAAGGTTAAATTGGGCGAGATACTAAAAATTTTAAACACAAAAACCTTCAACGACAGTTTTTATAAAAACCATCGTGAAAGATGCAAGCTATTAAAATTTCAAATATGTGGAATCTTCTAAGACGGTTTTCTTAAAAACCATCATGAAAGGTTAAATTTAACGGGATACTAAAAATTTCAAACATCCATACCTTCCACGATGGTTTTTATAAAAACCGTTGTAAAATATTTTTAACCTTCCACGATGGTTTCTATAAAAACCGTCATGAAAGGTTTAATCTTACATGACGGTTTTTTAAAAAACTATCGTGGTAGCTCCCGCCAATACCACAATGGTTTTCGTCTTTGCAGGTGTAACTTGTCGCTTTTTTTTTCCTTTATCACAACGGTTTTTGAGAAACAGTCATTAAATAAAGGTCGTATAATCACGAATTTGTTGTAGTGGTTAATAGTTTTTGATAAATAAAATAAAGATCAAAAAATAAAAATAAAAGCTTCAAATAAATTTGCTCGAGACTTAAATAAAAAAAAAAAAAAGAACTCTCAAAACAAAGTAATGATATAAACAACAATTAAACCACAATTTAATGTAGTACCTTAAATTTAATATTACAAAGCTATCATCATCATCATCATCATTCCAACCCTCAACACATTTTAATACAGTCACAGAAAGTAACATATGATGCTAACATTATCATGATGAACATTCTTAACAAATGAAGCAAAACCAACGTCATACAGCTACATAGCTTTCTCAACTATGTTCTCACAGCCGCCTCACACTTGGTGAGTCCTGAAAAGATGAAAATATAAAGAATGAGCAACAACATGCTCAGTAGGGAAAACATTACTCACATTTAGGTTTTCGTCATTTCCATATTAAAATCTGCACGCTCAGTTAGTTCTTAATATTAATAATTAATATCATCATATTCAATTTCGGTGGATATCTTATGATCATTCTTACCAAGTTCCATACACACACACACATACACACTAATTTAGGATTCAATTATGCTCGTCTATATCTAACGTGCAATTAGAATATCATATCACTTAACTCAACGAAACCCAAATGGGTGCGCTTGACCACCCTCCAAACATTCCAAGGGTGTTCTGGTGAGGGGACATTAAGCCCCGGATCCTTACCAAGGAGATTCCTATATAGTGCATTCTGGGACTTTTGACCCAAGGAAGCGTCATCACCTCCCCCTATTTTACCTTTTAGGGTATTCATGCCCAAGGATGTAATTGCTGCTCTCTTCACGTCTCACCATTTCTCTATAATTAATCATTATTTATAGAGTTAGTTTTCCTAACCATGCTTCTCAATTTACAACAACATGTGTCAAATCATTATGTTTTCTCGTTATACAATACAGGACGAGTTTCACATCATTGTATGAAGGTATAATCAAATACATTCAAAATATCATATACATATCTTGCAAAGTAAAACAATCAAATTTTAATTCATCAAAACCTTACAAAAGACGAGTAACAGAATCCCTACTTCTTGGCAAATACCATGCTAATAACCTCCAGCTCACAATAACAAGTTTACCATATAAGCTCCAAGTACGGCTCACAATAACAAGATTACCATGTAAGCTTCAAATACTTCGTTATCCTACAACATATAAAATAACCATACCTTAACTAAATCCCCAAATCCATAATCATGTCAATTTACCATCTATTCTTATCAGTGTATTATAATCATTTATATGAAATCCTTAGAACATTTTATAACACAAAACGATGAAAAACATGTAAGTTTGGACTGCCCGATCGGCCTATCGATCATTGTTTTTGGCCTACCAATAAAACTGCTATTTTTAGACTCTCTACCGGCCTATCGGTACTGTTCATTGGACTGCCAATGTTTGGCCTACCGAACTTCCAAAACTTAGAAAATATATAAAAACTATGAAATATCACCCTTAAACACATGTGTATCCTTTATCTCAAAGTTTTCATACTCAATATACAAAGCTAAGCCAAAAATCAAAACTTTTCAAAACTAGCTCAAAACTCATTTTAAACAAAGATCTGTGTAAATCAAGCTTCAAAAACGTTGTATAATTATCCACAAACGTCAAGAACACATTCTTATATATATCTCATGTTAAAACACGGATTAGATCAAAGTTTTTAGCTTAGAAAACCATACCTCAAAACTTAGCTCAAATCTATGGTTTGATCTTAAAAATGTTTAAGTTTCTTAATTCTTGAGTTGTGAGAAATCGTGTATGGGGATTTTTGTTAAAGGCAGCTTGAGGTTTCTTTTGGTATTTATTACTTATTCATCCGGGAAAGGAGAGAAAAGAAAAGAGATGCACAAGAAGAAGAAGAAAGAAATGAGCAAGGAAGAAAGAAGAAAACGTGAGAAAAGAAGAGGAGAATAATTGAGGGGGAGACAAGGATGGTAAGAGACGGTGTAATGTGTCTCCTCTAGAGACTTTTAGTTCAAATAATGCCAAATGGTATTTTTGTAATTAATTAGAAGTTTCCAGGCATTTTGGTAAATATACTAAATAAGTATAGGAAATTTTAAGAAATTCTAAAAACAAGTAAAAATAAATATTGTGAAATAGATTTTAAATGAAACAAATTTTTAATTGGCACACTAATAATTAATTTAATTACCATAATACCTGTTAGAAAAATTACGGCGGTCACAATGCTTAACATATGGGGTGTTGTTAAATGAGAGCAGTTATGTTTAAATCTTTTGTGATTTAAGATCCTTTAGAATTATTTTGAAATTAAAGTAAAAGACTAATATGATATTCAGCAAACATGCATGACAAATATTATTACCTATGAAAGTAAGTTACTTATAAGTATATAAAAAAATGCCTAAAATTTTAAGTTCCAAAATTATGTTTTAAGTTTGAATGCAAGTTTTAACGACTCAAATAGTCGGGACATTAAAAGAACCGCTCTTCCAAATGACCCAATTGTATAATTCTATTATGTTGCTCACTTAACTGCTAGAAGTATCTCTATATACTGAATACTAAGACTGAGTGAATTGTAGACGCTAATATTTGTACCGGCTTAACTGATTGGTATACTGTCAACTTTTATATAACTTAGGACTTTGCCATAATTTTTTAATCTTATTATTCTATACTTACTTTATGGCTGTTTTTAGCACCAAAAAAATTGGATTTTAACATAAGCCATATGACATTAATTTTGCCCTTTTAGGCACTTAATAAAGTTTAGAGTGTTTTAACTTACAAAATTTATATACGAAAAATACACCTTAATTAAAAAAAATTGCACACATAATATGCATGAAATTTCATTACATCTGTGTTACATAAATTCATAATTACGAAATATAAAATTTTACTAATGAAATTCATTTTTTAAATCTTGATTAAATTATGGATCTAAACTAACAAATTTTTCGGATATTACAACACGTTCGCCCACCCTCCCTGTCGCACACCCCTGCCAGCCAAACCCGTCCCACCACCCCCTTCGTATATATGAGTGGGTTAAACAAACTGCAAACAAATATGACTTCTAGATAAATGACATGTCAAATTAAGAACACCACAAAGTGCAATTTTTTGGTCTAGTTAACATTAAAAAAGTTGCAAATCTTTTAAAATATAGGTACTTTGTCATTCCAAAACAAATATATATATATATATATATATATATGTGTGGGTAGTTATCTGCATTAAATGCTTGTTAAATCTTAGTCTTCTGAAAGTAGGTTTGACTGTAACCAAAGTTTGTTTGTGGGACATGGAGCTCTGGCCAATTTGTAATAGAAAATTTGGTAAAAGAAAAAAACGAAGCAGAATTTCATTAGTAATATTTTCAGGGACCTGCTATTAGTAGTAGTAGAAGCTCAACGCAGAAAAGTTGCAATATTTTGCAAATGAAAATTCATCGACATAGAGGGAATTCAAGATTTAAGGAACCAAAAAAAGAGGCCTAGGAATTATGGAATCATGCTAAACAATCATCATCAAATCTGAGGATTAATTTAGTCAAATCCTATTCCCGACACTTCCGTTGCTTTCTCAGACTAAAGCATAAACTTCCACCCAAAAACCTGTTTTCTTTCTAGTTTCCACCCTTCCCTTCATGACTAACAAATATTAAAGTTTTACACGCACGGGAGAGAAGAGACTAGACTTGAAGAATGGTGCTGAATTATCGATATCAGGGGCTATCCAGGACTCCGCCGTTCGCAAGGGTGTCTCGGACTCTGAAAGACCGGGGACTCCGCGGGTGTAGTGTTTCCCATATCCTTGGTTTTGTGAAGGAGAAAGGTGCCAGCCAGAATTGTTACAAAACCACACAGTTGAGTAACAATCTGTGCTCCATTTTGCGAATCCCAGTCCTGTAGTTAGTTGGTAACAAAAGAAATTCCACCAAAGAAAAGAAAAGTAAGGATAGAGCATGAAATAAAAACAATAACGACACAAAATTGTTAGCAAGGAATTATTTTGACACCAACATATGAAAGAGAACCTACACTGAATTAGTATTTTCAGGAGAATGAGTGGATATGCTTTTTGGTGACGTTTTCACACTCAAAAGTTTATCAAATAATATAGCATAACATAATTGGTTAAGTACTGTTTGGAACACCAAACGTTAGATAAGTAATCCATGTAAAGACATGACATGTTCACGAATCAAATATATAAAGAGCAATGCCGACATCACATGAATAATCTTCTTTTTTTGTTTAAAAAAACAGAGATAATAACAGAGAGAGAAACTTGCATTGGAAATTTCTAGAACATCCAAACTATGTTGGAATATTCTAGAGAAGCCGTCCCACACCATGTTCCTCACTCCATTCTATTGAAAAGAGAAACAAATTACAAAAGTTGAAGGCGATTACACGTCTCAAAAGGGCACAAAAGAATGCTAACAAGGCTAGTGTTAGAAACCTAACAGAATCAACAACTAAGAAGAAAAATAGCCCTTAAACAAGCCTCGCAGGATTTCAAAATTGTGTAGTGAATTGTTGTTACAAAAATGGAGCCATCAAGAAAACAGAAACTTCAAGCACAAGCAGCATGGCTTACAAAATGGTCAGATACATAAGACTACTGTAATTTTAGTAATTATGATTATAATTTATTTCTGGGATTATTAAATTGTACCTTCAAGTACGTCTTCACCATGTATGCAGGGGTTTTTCTTACAAGACAATAAAATAGTTGATTCAAATTTATTTTACAAAAGCTATAGAGCAATTATAACATTCATCCCAACTAACAAACAATGAAAGCATTTTAAAGTGTAACAAGAGAAAGCATAATCGTCAAAATCACCTTAAACATGATCATGCTCGCAAGGATGGTGAATGTTGTAAACATAACGTAGTACACCGGAGATATAACCGCCGTATTAAAGGTGTCCAAGGCCTGAAAAAGATGCATCCAATTGTCATAAATTGTAACATTTGCCCGATAGGAAAACTTGGGAAGAAATTTTCTTCTAAAGTGGGAAGACACATTCAGTTGAGCATCCCCGCAGCTCTTCCCCGAATAAAAAGATAGCAAGAACATAATTTTCACTAATGCTTCCAAGTTCCAAACCAAATGATACTGAACACATCATAAAAATTCATATATTTTCAAAAGTTGGCCTAATAAGAATGCATACCAACTTGCCAGATTTTGACAATCCTTTTAACAGAAAAATCAAACCCTAGAGAGAACTATTACCTTGTTTAAGTAGTTAATCTGCATAAGACAACAGACTGCCACTACCACTGTAAAAATCCATGTTTGGAAATAAATAAACTGATTTGATCCTTCAAATGTCAGCTTCAAAGCAATTCCTAATGCTTTTACACTCATTACCTTCAGATAGAATACTGAGCAATGTTAGGACTAAAATTGGAAAATATCCACAATGAAAGAGAGAGAGAGAGAGAGAGAGAGAAGATGAAGAAAATAAAGAATGACGGACCGTAAGAGAGCCCATGAGAGAACAAATTCCGACGCACACCACCATATGTGTTTTCCCATAGCGCGGAACATACCGGAAGATTAGCACGGAAACCACTACCAAAACTATACCACTGTAGACAAGGAAACCTGTTGACAGAAAACAGGATATTGTTTAATGCACTTAAGTTGGTATTTTAAGAATATTGTTCTTATTATTATGTCAATGGAAAATGGCTTTTAGCATTTTAATCCTTTAAATGATGGGTTGGAGGTTCAATCCAACTTGTAATCTTTGTTTCTTTTCACAGAATGGCACATGTAATATCATGTGCTTTCTTTTTAACCAAAAAAAAATTGTTCTATTAAACTCGCGTGTCCTATAAAAAATAAGCTAATAACAGAAAAACAAGATTAAATCATTAAGCATTAGTAAATGCAATTCTATCAACTTTAGAAACGTTAATAAAGTGATAAATGACCACATATCCCCTTTAGCATGTTCAATAAATTAGAAGCTACTTAATTTTATCTTTGAAAATACAAATAAACAAATTATGTTGGATCAAATGGATGGCTGAACCCAGGCAAAAATGTACCTGGCTCTGTAGCAAGTTGCCACACTTGCTTTACTGAATTTATAATCCTCTCCTGTGGAGCATGCAAAACAATGCTTACCGAGCCGACCATGCAGAGAATACAACCGAGCACGCCAAAGATATGCAATTTTTCCTTCAAGATGAAATGAGCAAGCACTGCACTGCATAACAAGATCTACGTATAATTACTTGAACACAAGATCCAAGGCATATATAGCAATTATAAAAACACTTATAAAGGCCAAATTATAAGTGTTTGTGCAAACACGATTGTTAAAAAAAGGCTGAAATTTTGTGTTGACAGGCATGAAATTATAACAGGTGTATCGGAAGCGATTCCTGCCACTTGGTCACCCATTGGTAGAGTCATTACGTGGAAATGCTGGTGTGCGATAATCAACTTTGACATAATTAACTTACTAAAACTCAATGAAAAAAGGGTTGAAACAAGATTCTCAGGAATTATTATGGTGAATAAAATTCCAAAATATTGTTGCATACCTGAAAATAATGCTCAAAGCTCCCAAAGGAGTTACAAGAATTGCAGGAGCATATGCATAAGCAGCAAAATTGGCTATCTCCCCAACAACCACTACAAAAGAACATAATCTTAATTTGTGTCAATCGTGACCTTAAAAAGATCTCTACATGTACAAATAATGTGAATAGTTGACTTTTTCCAACCCAATAATAATGTGGTCAAAGTATATCTTAATAAGAATCATTAGCGCCTAGCAACAGAAGTACCAAGAACTCCAAAGGGATAAGAAAAAACCATTGGGAATAAGTCGTATCGTAATTTCATTTTTTTTATAAATTCATGTGAAGATCTTGCTGTGGTCTCTTTCTACCTACTGGTAAAAGTATAATTTTTCCGCCGAGAAACAAAAAAGATTTGAATTACTAAAAGAAAAAAAAAAAACTATCAGTTGTTATATGATAAAAGCTGAAAAGAGTTCAATGGATGAAATCATTTTTCTGTCACATCCAAAGCTGATATTTAGATTGCATATGCATTTAAAGTAAAATGGATGTATTGTAGCCTTACTCATTACATACATGTATGTCTATGTGTGCACATTTGTGAGCAGCATCATACATATGATGTATATGCATTTGTACATCCATGCACACAAAAAGAATATATGCACTTGTGCATCCATGCACAAAGAAAAATATTGTTTAGTAGAGTTTTGTAGACTTTACACCAAAAATGGTAGCTTATTTTTCAGTCTCAAAAAGTTATAAGAACAGAAATATTGCAAGATTACCTAAGGCAAGACATAAATGGAAAAGATTCTGCAACGTTAGAGTATGAGGAAAGAATTTAAGAGCATAATAGTATATTCTACGAGGTTTCCAGAAACAAAATGACTGGTCAATAGAACTTACTGGCTCCCATGCCAATCCACCACATAGGCTCATGCAAGTATGAAAATCCTCCTGATCCTGGTTACGTTAGAGCCACACAATCAATGACAAACGAAAAGCAGACAATAAAACATAAAATAAAACAAAATGAAGTCTCTTAAAATTTACATAAATTAACTCCTGACCCTACATGACTTGTGACATATACGAATTCAACCAGACCTTGGGAATACAAAAAATGCTTTGGAGATCCAGGAGCCCCAACGTATTGAAACTCAAAAGGCTGGGCCACACATCTAGGTGGGGCCCAGCCTCTACGAGTAAAAGAGCTAGAGGCTCGCGATGCACCCTGGCTCCGCCACCATGAAGCATGCAAATTATGAACGACATCTCGGAGACTGACTCTACAGTCTCATAGGTGCGTGTGCCCCATTGACCTCATGATGCGGAGTGGGACCCATTCCCATGAGACAGACCAGAGCTGGGCTCGAGAAGTCTTCTGTAAAATAGAACAAAATGGATATGTCGTCGCTTATATGCACTATTAATTAGCTAACAACCATATTATCACTACCGATGATTATCACCATTTATATTCAACTAATTTTATTTTACTTTTCTGTGATGAATAGTGATACTTGGCATTTTTCATGGTAGAAGTTCACTATGTGGTCAATATCAAACAAGACGAAGACAAAAACAAAAACATACTAACAGAATTATTTATTTGGAGTTCTTATGAGCGTACAAAACATAAAAAAGTTTGAAAAAACAACCATCAAATATATATATATATATCAACAAACCTGCTCTAATTCCTGTATTCCCAGCCTTGATGAGACCTTTTTTCTTGATGATAAAGCTGGAACCAATAAAAATGCTTGAAGAGACCGCGAGAACAAGTCCATGAATGTTGTCCGATGACATCCCCATTCGATTAATTCTCACAACAAGGGATATATATATATATATATATATATATATATATATATATGTATGTATGTATGTACAGAGACACGTATTGGAAATAAAGAAAAAGAGAGATATATATATCCAAAAATGATATCTCTTGCAGGGCCAAGTTTTATTCGGATATATCCGATTCCAGATTCCTACACATACACATCCGATCCCAAAATACCAAATTAAACTAGAAATATATATATATATATATGTATATATGTACGTATGTATATGTAACACACACAAATATATATATATATATATATATAATGTAAATTAGGGTGGAAGAGAATATATATGAAGAGAGAGAAATGACCTTACGTTTCTTGGCACACTGCAACAAATGAGATTTGTGGGACCTAGCTAGAAACCAAATTCCATATCGTCATGATACGTTTTGGCAATTTTATTCTATGGGTTTCTGTGGTTTTGTCCATTGATTTGGGAGGAAGCTTTGATGCAGAATGAGAGAGAAAGAGAAAGAAGAGAGAGAAACGTGTATTGGGAAAAAAAAATTCACCAGATCGAAATGGAAGGAGAAAAAAAAGAGGGACAAAAAAGAAAAAGATAAAAAAAAATGAATAGAAAGTGCAACCACAATTTATCATGGCCTCCGAATCGCGCGTTCTCGTTTAAACGCCTCGTTCGATCGTGCTTTTCAGAAACTCCCTACACTTTTGTATATTCTAATCAGATTATTTTTGTCATGACTATTTTTATAAATAACCCCCAAGAATATATCTAATTCAAAATACCATATATTTTTCAAAACTTTCAAGACATCCCCTGACTACAGTACAAAATTCTCCATCCATCCAATTATGTTTACAAATTTTCTCATATGACGTCTATTATAAATCAATCAAAGTCATTAAGTTTTTTATATGTTAATATAAAAATAATTAAATATTAGAAAATGATAAAAATATCCCAATTAAGAAATTCATAATTTAAAGTTCCTTCGAAAAACACTTCATTCTGAAACTCCTCGCACCTTTCCAGCCTCGGCACCACCTCTGTCCGACAACAGTCCCTTCTCCTATGGTGAACCCATGGCACACAAAAGAAGGGTTAATGAGACAATTGGCCCAATTACGTTTATTGAATTAAAATATGACTCTAATTTGTAAAAATTTTATAAATGTCTCATAATGATATCATTAAAATTATTTATATGTAATTATATAGTACAATATGTAATATTATTAAGATAATTACTATATCATTAAGGACATTTTTAAGATATTTTAAATATTATATTAGATTTTAATTTCATAACAATAATTTAGACACGTATGGTAATTTTTATCACAAAAGAATGCAAGAGACAAAAATCCAGCCCATTGTGGATAGAGCAACATATTTAATGGTTTTGTATAGATAGAGGTGTTTTGAATGGTTTTGAAATATGGGAGAGTATTTTGAATTAGAGTACATATTTGGGGAGTATTTATAAAAATAACTCTTTCCTTTATTTTCATTTTTTTTCCCTCCATTTTTCTCTCGTAGATTTTAATTTGTACCTTTTTATATTTCTTGATCTTCATTTTCCTTCAAATCTCATACATTGTGTCCATATGAGTAGTTTACAAAACTTCCGCGTGAATATCATTTATTACTATTTAACTTGTACAATTTCAGGTTTGCCAAGAAATAATCGTTGCCCCTTTCAATATAATTTATAAAAGTTGAAAGCGATTCCTTTTTTTATAACCATTCATGCTGAAGATAAAATTATCCGAAATTTTTTTAAGGATGATTTTGTTTATATTTTATTCCCTTTCTTGTAGATTGTAAGGTCCTCTAAGGGTTCATAGTCTACTATTACCTCAAGGAAAAAAAAAAAAAAACACAAAGGTTCACTGTTCATATGTATAGCTATAGCTCGACCATATTAACATCTAGCTGGTTCAGTTGGTAGAGGGCTGTTCCGCTTAAGTAAGCGACTCGAGTTCAAGCCCTTGTGAATGCAGCTGCTGGTGTTAGAAGACTCTTATCGTCTTCGGGTCTCTCCACAGATCGACTCCGAATTAGTCGAGCTAAACCACCTGAACATTAAGGAGCCATTAAAGGTTCGTGCTGTTCGTGATGGGTCCGAATAGCTGTCACGCCCCGGAGTACGGGAGGTGACGTGGTGGTTTAATTAAGTTAATTAAGTAAAGATTTAGTTAAAAAGAGGGTTTTAGATTTAAATTTATGATTAAAAGTGATAATTTTAAAACCGTTTAAATGAAAGAAATTAAGAAAATAAAATGAATCATCATAATAATTAAGCAAATAATAAGAATATTAAAATAGATAAGTATGGGGTGGAACGCGTATGGGTCCCACTAGCCCACATATTGTGCACATACATGTGGTATTGACAATAATGTGATACAACCACAGTCCAAAATAAAAGAGAAATTAAGATCTTACATGCCATGAATTGTAATTTAACCTACCAAATTCTTCTACTGGTCGTAAGTCCGATCGACAGACTCTTCTCCAATCCTATGCTGATATCCACCTAGGGTTAAGATTTTAAAACAAATAAAAACGTGAGCGAAAGGCTCAGTAGGACTATATTTGAAAATTATTCAATTTTAAAAGAAATTTCGTAAACCAGATAAATATACAGAAAACGAGCTAGAACAATTAAACAAATAAATAATTAAATGAGAATTTAATAAAAATATAATCTTAACAAAATAATTTGGATAGGTCAACCAGAAAGAATACAATTTTCCTTTCCTGGGCAAACCATATGTAATTCACCACCGTAGTGGCCCAGCTGGGTTTCGGGACCTGCCCCCAAGGTTGTTCACTACACAACCCAATCTCTGATATGGCA